>JBBDGP010002012.1:1632500-1880000 GCA_037952835.1 Lithobates septentrionalis
AATCCTACAGCGGCACTAAATGTATCTATTATAAAGGTAAATATTGCTGAATTGTGGAAATAGACTCAATTCACTGAGATTTATACGTCATTTTACCTCTACTAATTGTATCTCGTGATAAATTTCACCATTCACAAACATAAAAAGACATATCTGACCCCCTCCAAACCTGGCTTGCACTGATTTCACTGCACACTGTGAGATTCTCACCATGTGCATTAGAAGCTGCAGTCATTTGGATAGACTTCTTGGCTGGAGAATGTCCATCATTATCTAGTAGACATGTGCAATTCCTTTAGTTCCGAATTCGTTTTTTTTTTTTTTTTTAACGGATTTCGACAAATTAGTTCAATATCCGAATTAACGAAAATCCATTCAACAAATTTTTCTCATTCGTAAATTCGAAAATTCGTAAATTCGAAAATCCGAATATACGAAAATTCGGAAAATTGGAAATTTGAAAATCCAGAAATTCGTCAATTCGTAAATCTGGAAATTCGTACATTCAAAAATCCGGATATACGTAAATTAGAAAATTCGGAAAATTTGAAAATCCAGAAATTTGTCAATTCCTGAATCTGGAAATTCGTAAAATTAAAAAAATTCGTAAATTCGAAATCTGAAAAAATCTAAAAATTCGTTCAAAAATAAAATAAAAATAATTCAAAAATTTTAAAAAATGTATTCCCACAAAGGAGTTCATTCCGAAATATCCAAATTAACGAAAATCCATTTAACAAATTTTTCCGAACATTCATAAATTCAAAAATCCATAAATCCGTAAATTCGAAACTTCGGAAAATCGGAAATTCGAAAATCCAGAAATCTGTCAATTCGTAAATCTGGAAATTCATGAATTCGAAAATTCGTAAATTTGAAATCCGAAAATTCGCACATTTTTGAATTTCCGAATTTTCGGATTTTCGGACCTCGAATTTCCAAATTCTTAAATTTACGAATTTCCAGATTTGCGAATTGACAAATTTCTGTTTTTTAGAACTTCTGAGTTTTCGGAATTTCGGAATTTTTGAATTTATGAATTTTCGGATTTTGAATTTCCAAATTTCCAGATTTCCGAATTGACGAATTTCTGGATTTTCGAATTTTCGAATTTTCGAATATACGAATGTTCAGAAATATTAGTTAAATGGATTTTTGTTAATTTGGATATTTCTGAAAATGAATTTTTCAAAATTTGTTAAAAAAAAAAAAAAACGAATTCGGAACTAAACAAATTTTAGAAAATTTTTGAAAATTCAAAAATCCAAAAAATAGCAATGACAATTCAAAAGAACGAAAATCCGAAAAATAAGAACAAATATCCAAAAATTGGAAAACCCGAAAATTCAAAAATCGTAAATAATAACTAACTAATAATAACAACTATTACTAACCATTAAATTATTGGAATTTCCTTTCAAATTTGACTGTTAGTGAACGTAACGAATACGAATTTATCTGAAGTTACGAATGGAACGTAACAAATTAATAATAATATTAGATAACAATAATAATAATAATAAAAAAGTATTATTATTATTTATTATTAATTCATTCTGTTCCATTTGTTTAGATGCGGCATTCATTATTTCGGATAATTCGTAGCTTCGGATAAATTTGTATTTGTTACGTTCACTAACAGCCAAATTGAAAGGAAACTCCAATACCTATAATTTAATAGTTAGTTAGCTATTATTCAGAATTTTCAGATTTTTGTTCTTTCGAATTTTCAGATTTTTTTTCTTATTTTTGGATTTTCAAATTTTTGGATTTTCAAATTTCTGAATTTTTGAATTTTTGAATTTACAAATCTTCAAATTTTACGAATGTTCGAATTTTTGAATTTCCAATTTTCGAATTTCGATCATAACGAAAAACGAAAAAAAATGAATGAAACAAAAACTAACAAATTTTTTGGCAGTGCACGTGTCTATCTAGCCCTTTCCTTCCCAGCCAGCCTGTCCCTGGCCCCGCCCCTTTCATTCATTGGATATCAGTTCTATCAACCATGGAGGCTCAGCATCACATGTGGGTGTTACCCATGCAAATACAGCCTGCCTAGGAAAGCCCACTCCTCCAGATTTTCAATCATGGGGGACTCAGCATCATAAGTGAGCATTTTGTAAATACAGCAAGCTTAGGAACGCCCCCTTACTCCAGACTGAACCCGCCCACCAAGGCATTTTAATATCTGCATAACTCCTCCCAAAAGCCAGCCCACTGCTTGTATCAGGACAGTATACGTATATAGGCCCCGCCCCCCGGGGTCTTCTGAAGGCAGGGTGTAACCACCAGAGGCAGGGGGCGGAGCTAGCATGATTTACCCCAGGGCTGAGTCCATGGCTATAATGGGGAGTTTGGAACAGAAATTGGGCGCCAGTCACTTTTGATATTTTCAAAGCTTTAATGCAGAACTTGAAAGAAGGTATTAGGATTAGATAATATATATATATATATATATATATATATATATATATATATATATATATACACACTGTACCAGGGCTGTAACTAAGGATTATTTTCATAATCGATTAGTTGGCCGATATCAATATTTGGTGTGACCGCCCTTTGGCTTCAAACCAGCATCAATTCTTACACTTGCACACTTTGCACAAAGTCAGGGATATGGTAGGATTAGAGTCAGGTTAATGATTAATAAATTATACTAAGCAGGTGCTAATGATCATCAATTTCATATGTAAGTTGAAAAACAGTCATTGACTGAAACAGAAACCTCTGTGTAGGAGGCTTTGAATGGGGTGAGGAACAGCCAAACTCTGCTACTAAGGTGAGGTTGTAGAAGACAATTTCATGTCACAAGTCATACACTAGAGATGGGCCCAATGTTAGAGTCCAACGTAGGTTGGACTCGAACATCAGGTGTACGTTTGTTTAAAAAAACAAACGAACATATGGGGCGCTCGAGGGACGTTCGCCCGTCGACGAGCACCCCATAATGCACTGCGAGATCACAGTGCATTGATGGCTGCTGATTGGCCGAAGCATGCACCTGACCTGTATTCTTTTTGCCAATCACAGCAGGGTGCCTTTGGCCAATCATGGCTCAGGGGCTAAGTCCACACCCCACACTATATAAGGATGCTTCCAACGGTGGCCATGTATAGTTTGCATTAATGGAGAGGGATTAGGCAGGTTAGTTAGTGTATTGAGCATGCAGTCAGTGTAGTGTATATAACACAGTACAGAGTATATAGTGCATTCAGTGTAGCGTATATAACGCAGTACAGAGTATATAGTGCATTCAGTGTAGCGTATATAACGCAGTGCAGAGTATATAGTGCAGTCAGTGTTGTGTTTATAACGCAGTACAGAGTATATAGTGCAGTCAGTTTAGTGTATATAAGGCAGTGCAGAGTATATAGTGCAGTAAGGGTAGTGTATACAACGCAGGGCAGTGTATATAGTGCAGTCAGTGTAGTGTATATAACACAGTGCAGAGTATATAGTGCAGTCAGTGTTTGTATATAACGCAGTGCAGAGTATATAGTGCAGTCAGTGTAGTGTATATAATGCAGTGCAGAGTATATAGTGCAGTCAGTGTAGTGTATATAACGCAGTGCAGAGTATATAGTGCAGTCAGTATAGTTTATATAACGCAATGCAGAGTATATAGTGACGTAACATGACGTCAGAAGTGGGCGGGTCACCCGGTTACATCTCTGGGTGGCCCCGCCCTTGCCTATATAAGAGCTGTCAAAGCGAAAATAGAGCAGTCGGCAGGAGGCCTCCCATAGAGGCGAAGGGTTTTCCTTTTTTGCTATTTTTCAGGTCTGTCGGGCGGCATGATTGATGGTGGATTTACATCACAGGGCACTTTTTTTTAATTTTTTAATAAAGGATTTGTCAAAAACTGTCTCTTGTGGTTTCTACTTTTTGACACTTTTTTGGTGAATGGGTAGGGGTACGATGTTCCCGATACCCAGTCACATTGAGGGGGGCGGGATCTGGGGCCCCCACCAGCAGACCCCGACAGCCACAGCCCAGGGTTGTCGGGGAGAGGTCCTTGTCCCCTTCAACATGGGGACAAGGTGCTTTGGGGTGGGGGGGTGCAGAGCCCCCCTGCCCCAAAGCACCCACATGTTGAGGGCATGTTGCCTGGTATGATTCAGGAGGAGGGAGGCTAGCGAGCGAGAAACTGTACTGTTTTTTAGAGCCTGCGGTCGGCTCTCTAGCAACTGGATTGCTTTTACAATCAGTGGAAGGGGATGTTCCCCCCTTCCCATCGCCCTCCGTGGCTATCTCTGGCTCTCTCATCCCACTAGGAGACCCGAGCGACCAGCTGGTACTTCCATCAGCTGATTGTAGAGATGAACAAACTACATTATTCCCACAAAACTTCTGAAAGAATGTACCGACATCTTGGCACCCAGCATAACATACCTCATAAACCAGTCATTTAAAGAAGGAATCGTCCCGACCTCCCTCAAGTAAGGCACAATCAAACCCCTCCTAAAGAAGCCTAACCTCGATCGCAAAGACCCAAACGACCGCAGACCTGTCACAAGCCTCAATCTTCAAAATTATTGAGAAAGCAATAGTACAACAGCTACAACTCCATCTGGACACCCATAAACTCTTGGACCCACTACAATCTGGTTTCCATCCTGGCCACGGGACAGAAACTGCTCTCCTCAAAATCTGGGATGACACCCTTGAAGCAGCAGATGAAGGAAAATCGTGTCTCCTGGTGCTGCTGGACCTCAGTGCAGCTTTCGACACAGTAGACCACAAAACCCTGCTCACTCGTCTCACAGAAGTAGCTGGAGTTGCAGACTCAGACTTACCCTGGTTCGCATCCTTCCTAGAGAACTGATCTCAGAAAATGAAACTAGGAGCTATCACTTCGTAAGCATGAAAAATTACTTGCGGAGTCCCTCAGGGATCACCCCTGTCGCCTGTGCTCTTTAACATCTATCTTCGCCCACTGCTCAAAATCATCAGCAACCAAGACCTGCTTTATCACTCCTACGTGGATGACATCCAACTCTACCTACGCATAACCAACAAAAAAGACCAATACCAGGCACTGGAGAACTGTCTCTCATTGATTGACGATTGGATGACAGAGAGCTCGCTTAAACTCAACGGATCCAAAACAGAACTCCTCTTCCTCCACGCAAACCGAAACAAAAACCCTGGCACAATGTCCACACCACTCACCATCCTCGGACAACCCATCACCCCCAACACTAAAGCCAAAAGTCTCAGAGTCATCTTTGACTCAAACATAACGATGGATGCACAAATAGTATCAGTAGTCAGTGGATCCCACTACCTTCTTTGCCTATTGCGTAGACTCTGGAGACACAGCAACAGTAGTTGGAACGAGCATCAATTCCCGACTCGACTACGTAAATTCCCTTTACCTAGGACTTCCAAAATACCAAATTTCACATCTACAAACCATCCAGAACACAGCAGCCAGACTGGTAACTGGGGAAAAAACTCTGGGAATCAATCAATCCATTCCTGAGGACCCTCCGTTGGCTAGCCGTGAAGGACCGGGTTACATTTAAGACCCTCTGCCTCACTCACAAATGTACACAAGGAAAAGGCCCGCAATACCTCTGCGACAAAATAAAGCACTACACCCCAGGTCGCCCCCTCCGGTCAACTAACCAGAACCTCCTAAACATCCCCAAGACCCGTTATAAATGAAAAGGCGAAAGAAGGTTCGCAGTCCAAGGACCACGGCTATGGAATGCTCTACCCGGGGACAACCGGTTGGAAGAAAACCACCCGGCCTTCAGGAAGAAGCTCAAGACCCATCTCTTCTGAAGACCCAGACAGACACTGGCGGTAAAAGCGCCTTGAGGCGATTTAGCTCGCATATGTAGTGCTATATAAGTTATTCATTCAATTCACAAAGACCGGAGCGACTTTGGCTCTCGGTTATGGTAACCCAGAAGCGATGACCTGGCATCACTTCTGGTTTACCCCAATGTCAACGGCACCATTTTTAAAAAATAAAAAGCATTCAAAACACCAATCTCGGTGTTTGTGAACGCTTTTTAGTTCAGAGGAGGGATTTGGGGTCTTATAGACCCCAGATATCTCCGTAAAGAGTACCTGTCACATGCCTATTGCTGTCACAAGGATGTTTACATTACTTGTGATAACAATAAAAGTGATAAAAAAATTAAAAATTAAAGCAACAGCAAGCAGGATCTGGAGCCAGAAGGGATGTCAGAAAAGCAAGTCTTGAACAGGATCACAGGAGATAGTTTCTGTGATGTTGACCAAGGTGAAGGCAGAGATGATGTGGGCTGGACGGCTTAAGTAGGCAGGACTGACGAGCAGGAAATCATCAACAGCTGAGTAACTATGGAGAGATAGGAGCTGGCCATTAGCCGACAGCTGAGTGGTCAGCTCAGAGAAGGAAGGGCTGAGCCCAGCCCTGATACTATACTGTCTACCCTTGTGTTGGAAAGTACTGCAAACGGTTGGCCTCTGACCCCTTCACGTTACCTCCCCACTGTAAGGTCCTCAGCCCCCCCCCCCCCCGCACAGTAGTAGTGTCCTGTGACTCCCACCCAAGGAAGTGTCCTCTGGTCCCCATGGCAGTTTCCTTTGCCCCAACAGTAGTCCCCCCCACCCCAGCAGTGTCATTTGAACCCTTCAAAAACACACAGCCATGTTGTGTAGTTAGCACGTTCCTATCTTACAGTGGGTGTACAGCAGAGCAGAGAGTGGGAGGCAGCACAGTAATGGTCAGAGGGCATAGATGTGAGCTGCTGGAGTTAACATTGTATATAAAAAAGCGGGTGACTGGTTGCTAGGACCACCCGGCATCCTAGCAACCAATCATATGCTGGTTAACTTGAAAGGTTAACTGAGTCAACTCCCGCTCCCACCCTCCGTCCAGTACTGTGCTGCCTCCCGCTCTCCACTCTGCAGGGAAGATGGGACCGGTAGAGGTATTGGGGTCAGCAAAGCAGTAATGTGCTCACAATCTACCTAATGGCTGCCCGTGGTCGATGGGTAGATCACAATTGATGGGTTGCCGACCACTGGACTGAAGAAATCAAAAAGCCATCCAACAGAATTAGTTTAATGAGGAAAACTTCTCCTTTTTTGGGATACGTGATGGAATGATATATGTATATACCCTTCTAAGAAGGCTTTGATGTGATATATATATATATATAGATATCTATAGATATAGATATCTATAGATATCTATATATCTATAGATATAGATATCTATATATAGATAGATAGATCTACAGTATCTCACAAAAGTAAGTACACCGCTCACATTTTTGTAAATATTTTATTCTATCTTTTCATGTGACAACACTGAAGAAATGACACTTTGCTACAATGTAAAGTAGTGAGTGTACAGCTTGTATAACAGTGTAAATTTGTTGTCCCCTCAAAATAATTCAACAGCCATTAATGTCTAAACCGCTGGAAAAAAAAAGCTGAGGGTAAAGGTGATGGACTGGCCAAGCATGTCTCCAGACCTAAACCCTATTGAGCATCTGTGGGGCAACCTCAAACGGAAGGTGGAGGAGCACAAGGTCTCTAACATTCACCAACTCCGTGATGTCATCATGGAGGAGGGGAAGAGGACTCCAGTGACAACCTGTGAAGCTCTGGTGAACTCCATGCCCAAGAGGGTAAGGCAGTGCTGGAAAATAATGGTGGCCACACAAAATATTGACACTTTGGACCCAATTTGGACATTTTCACTTAGGGGTGTACTCACTTTTGTTGCCAGCGGTTTAGACAATAATGGCTGTGTGTTGAGTTATTTTGAGGGGACAATTTACACTGTTATACAAGCTGTACACTCACTACTTTACATTGTAGCAAAGTGTCATTTCTTCAGTATTTCCACATGAAAAAGATATAATAAAATATTTACAAAAATGTGAGGGGTGTACTCACTTTTGTGAGATACTGAATACATATATATATAAGCTGTATATTTATCCGCTTGGCAGGAGATGCTTATTAACTTGCAGCCACTTCCAGCCTCTTGCTGAGCCATCTTCTGTAATATGATTTATTTTCTCATGGTCCGATCCCTTGAACTCACTGGAGGCTTTACAGGCAGTTCAAAACGTTCGGTCTAGTAGGAACAATTTCATTAGCATACACATCCATTTTTTATAATGGAAACAGGGAAGGGGTAGTAAGAGAGGGGGGAAAAAAAAAAAAAAAAAAGTTCCTTCAGAAGAAATAATGTTATACATTCACGTTAGCCCATTTTCTTCTCTGACAGCCGACATCAACGAGGGGGGAAAAGATCAAAAGCTTCAGGAAGCTTTACAAGGAGTAAAGTGAGTCTGCAATAACGGGGGCACTTCTGATATTTAATTGAAAAAAAGAGAACAAAGTATCGCTCTTTCGTCAGTTGATGTGACCTTAGCTGTCTTCAATGTGCCTAAAGCATGCCAGAAGCAAACAGCACTAACAAGGCGGATGGCGGCTCAACCTCTCTACGCCTCTCCCAGTCTTCGGCTCCTGCCAGTGTGCTGCGATTGAAGGTGGATTTCTGCTCCCCCCCCCCCAACCTTCACTTCAGATGCTGGAAGTTTGTTACTTTGGCTTGGAACAGGTGCTGGTCCATCTGTGTGGAGCATGTTGTACTGTCCTGAACATTCGTTAATGACAAAACGCAGCAGAGAAATCGGCATCGAGTATAATCTTGAAAGTGTTTACTGTGAAACAAGAAGAAAAAAAAAAAAAGAAGTGCGCTTGAAAGGTCGCGTCCACTGCTGCGGACGAGGCTTTAAAGTTTAATGAACAGATCTGGTCTAATTAAAATCTGGATTTCTTTTGAAATCGCAAAAACTGCAGCAACAAAAGTTTATTTTCTTTCTTCTTCTTTTGTTGGGGTGAGAGAACAGCTAAAATACGAATTGGGCAGATTTCCGGTGCCCTCTGAGATGGTGTGTCTGTGCTCAGCCCCTGGGGGTTTGGCGCTATTTGCCGGGATGTTAGGGGGACTGAGGGTTTATTTCTTTTTTCGAGCCATCTCAGCTATGACTTTAACCGCCTGCCGACCACCACACACGGAAGTACCTCGGCAGAATTGCACAGTCTGGCAAATGGGCGTACCTGTATGTCCCTTTAAATTTGCTGCCTATCGGACGCACGCTGCAGGAGGGTGCCCGTGGGAGCATGGCCGCGGGAGCGTGCCCGCGGGTCCGGGGAACGCGATGTTCGCTGGCGGCCCGCGACTGCGGTGTGGAGAGGTAGATAGGGGAGATGCCTATGTAAACAAGGCATTTCCTTGTTCCGCCTAGTGACATGTCAGGATTCTACTGCTCCCTGTCATCGGGAGTAGAGATGAGCCGAACACCCCCCCCCCCCCGTTCGGTTCGCAGCAAAACATGCGAACAGGCAAAAAATTTGACAGAACACACGAACACCGTTAAAGTCTATGGGACACGAACATAAATAATCAAAAGTGCTAATTTTAAAGGCTTATATGCAAGTTATTGTCATAAAAAGTGTTTGGGGACCTGGGTCCGGCCCCAGGGGACATGGATCAATGCAAAAAAAGTTTTAAAAATGGATGTTTTTTTTGGGAGCAGTGATTTTATTAATGCTTAAAGTGAAACAATAAAAATGAAATAAAATGTAAGATTCCTTTAAATATCGTGCCTGGGGGGTGTCTATAGTATGCCTGTAAAGTGGCGCATTTTTCCCATGTTTAGAACAATACCGCAGCAAAATGACATTTCTAAAGGAAATTTCTAAAGGAAAAAGTCTGTAATGAATTGTCGGCTCTCGGCAATATAGATAAAACTCATTGAAAAAAAGAGCATGGGATCCCCCATCAGTCCATTACCAGGCCTTTTGGGTCTGGTATGAATATTAAGGGGAACCCTGAACCAAATTAAAAAAAAATTGCATGAGGGTCCCCCTAAACTCCATACCAGGCCCTTCAGGTCTGGTATGGATTTTAAGGGGAACCCTGCGCCAAAATAAAAAAAAATGGTGTAGGGGCCCCCCAAAATCCATACCAGACCCTTATCCCAGCATGCAACCTGTCAGGCCGCAGGAAAAGAGGGGGGATGACAGAGTGCCCCCCTCCTGAAACGTACCAGGCAACATGCCCTCAACATGGGGAGGGTGCACCTTGTCCCCATGTTGATGGGGACAAGGGCCTCATCCCCACAACTCTTGCCCAGTGGTTGTGGGGGTATGCGGGCGGGGGGGGCTTATCGGAATCTGGAAGCCCCCTTGGGTGAATTGGTAATGAGGTACCCAATCTTACCCCTACCATTCTACAAAGAAATGGTAAAAAAGACAAGAGACAGCTTGGGACAAGTCCTTTATTCAAAAATAAAAACATAAAAATGTCCCACGATGTAAGTTCACGCCGCCAGACGGGCAGAAAAAAAAAAAAGCCACAACCGATCTGCCTCCATAGGAGGCTCCCGCCGACTGATGCATCTTCTCTGTGACAGTACTTATATAACTGAGGGTGGGGCCACCCGGTGACGTAACCTCTGACGCCACGGGGGCTTCCCCATGGCTTCCCCATGGCGTCAGAGGGGGGCGGGCCACCTGATACCACTTTCCAAAAAGTCTATAAGTGAAAACCACAGGACCAAAAAGGGAAAGTATGAAACCAGGGAAAGTGAACTCTTATTCCTGAGATATAGATCTTCAATTAATAATCAAATGAACAGGGTACTTTCAGAGGGAGTAAATTTTTCATGTTAAATTATCCATACTATAGACACCCCCTAGGCACGATATTTAAAGGAATATTTCATTTCTATTGTTTCACTTTAAGCATTAAAAAAAATCACTGCTCCCGAAAATGTCATAAATCTAACCCCTATTTTGTAGATGCTATAGCTTTTGCGCAAACCAATCAATATACACTTATTGCGATTTTTTTTTTTGTTGCCTAAACTGAGGAAGAAATATTTTGGGATATTTATTATAGCAAAAAGTAAAAAATATTGCTTTTTTTCACAATTGTCGCTCTTTATTTGTTTATATTTGTTTTTATTTATAAAAATAAAAACTGCAGAGGTGATCAAATACCATCAAAAGAAAACTCTATTTGTGGGGAAAAGGAGGTAAATTTTGTTTGGGTACAACGTCGCACAACCGCGCAATTGTCAGCTAAAATGACGCAGTGCCGAATCGCAAAAAAATGATCTGGTCAGGAAGGGGGTAAAATCTTCCAGGGCTGAAGTGGTTAAACCTGTTAGAACTGAAGACTTGGATTCCTACACACTTGCTTGGCAGATAAAGGAAAGGCGCTTGAGTCTGGGGCACTGTTTGTAGCCGCCGTGGGTCCACCTTCCTCTCTACCTACAAAGTATCAGAGTGTATATTTATTAGCTGTGGGTAGCCCAGGCATTCGGGCTGACAAAGAGGTGTATAAGCCTCAAAATGAGTTCCAAAACTGCACATGCACCACAAGAGACGTCGGGTGGGGGAGCTTTCCTTCCTGAAGCTCCACTAGATGTCTGGTAATTGCAACAGCAGCTACAACAGTAACTCGGATCAGTGGCTCCAGAGACCAAGGGTCCAGGTTGTGTCCCGTCCCCATGCCAATGGCCAAGAGTAGGGTTGTGTAGTCCATCCAATCACTTCCAATCACTCACCTTTGGCTTGTTTACTGACTACACTTCTATTTGATCCCTATCTACAATATCTGCTTTTTGACCCTGGCTTGCTCACCTCCTGGTGGGGCGACCCCGAGGACCACATCCTTGTACTAACACGTAGCAAAACTCATCTCCTTAATCAAGAGCTCTGGTGAACACAGGTTAGCATTTAGATCCCGCACCTTAGTTTGGGCATAGCTCCTAACTGTCCCTGAGTTTGAGGGACTGTCCCTGATTTTGAGGGACTGTCCCTGATTTGGAGCAATGTCCCTCTGTCCCTCTTTCCTGTTTGTAGCCATTGTGGGTCCACCTTCCTCTCGTCGTACAAAGTTTCAGAGTGTGTATTTATTAGCTGTGGGTAGCCCAGGCATTCGGGCTGACAAAGAGGTGTGTGAGCCTCAAAATGAATCCCCCAACTGCACATGCACCACCAGAGACGTCGGGTGGGGGAGGTTTCTTTCCTGAAGCTCCACTAGATGTCTGGTAATTGCAAAAGCAGCTACAACAGTAACTTGGATCAGTGGCTCCAGAGACCAAGGGTCCAGGTTGGGTCCTGTCCCCATGCCAGTGGCCAAGAGTGGGGTTGTGTAGTCCATCCAATCACTTGTCTCCATCTGACCCATGCCTATCCGCCTACACAGTGCCATTTTTGTGACTACGTTTTTCATCCTAAATAAATTCTTTAATGTTTGCACATGCTACCCTATGGAGATGTGTGCCTTGTTTTTATCTTTCAGTGTTTTCCAGGATGTGAGGGAAACTTATTTCTTTCTCTTCTGTTCCTTTCAACAGGGTGTATTAAGGTTTGGCCTGTGAAATGAGAATGAGCTATTGTGCTAATTGGAACCCAACCGTCCTTGAACTATGGTTTGATAAAGGGGACCTCCTTTCTGCTCTGAAACATGTAGCCACATCCCCTCCACTTCCTGTCTTCACCCAGCCGAGAGAGGTGCTGTTTTGGAGCTGCAGTCATCTTGCCGCTTCTGGAAGCTGCTGATGCTTATGTTCCAACCTGAAGCTTGACAGCTGCACTTCCTTCAAGAATTCTGCTTCAACCAGCATTGTGCCTGCTGAGCTCTGCAGCCTCATGGTGATCCTATGAAGGTCTATAACAAGCCTTGATCTACTTTTGTCTGGTGAGTGCATTTTAATTGTTTTTTTATGTCTTTTTAATTAAATCGCTACATCTAGATGGAGGCGCCCTCTTGTGTTTGTTTTTGAAGGTTTTGCCAGTGGCTGCTGGTGTCAGGGCCTGGACCTAAACCTGTGACCTCTGCTGTGTCTGGCAGTAACTCTTCTCATTGGGCCACCTGAGATGCAGGACAGCTCATTTCCTGATTGCTTAGACAATCCTGCCTTATGTCTTGTTTCTCATGAACCTTGAACTCCCCCCCCCCCCCCCCCATGAACTACCTGATTTAAGACATGTCTCTGCTCTTCCTGTTTGTGAGATTATTGTGCTCATCTCCAGCCAATATCTTGCTCTAGTCACTCGCTACCACTCGTTACTGACCTTTGGCTTGTTTACTGACTACACTTCTGTTTGATCCCTACCTACTATATCTGCTGTTTGACCCTGGCTTGCTCACCTCCTGGTGGGGCGACCCCAAGGACCACATCCTTGTACTAATATCCAGCAAAACTCATCTCCATAATCAAGAGCTCTGGTGAACACTGGTTAGTATTTAGATCCTGCACCTTAGTTTGCGCATAGCTCCCAACTGTCCCTGATTTGGAGCAATGTCCCTCTGTTCCTCATTCCTCCTCATTTGTCCCTCATTTTGGTCTGATCTATACAGTTGTATATAAAATACACTTTGTATCTATCAAAAAGTGTTTTCCAGAGCTAAACCTTTCATCTGATTTCTTAATTGCTGCATTTGTAAATTCCAAAAGCCAATAGAAAAGGAATAGTAGTAGTAAAAAAAAGCATTTGCGGGTTTAACCAATCTTGTTTTTTTGTACAATTCTCCTTTAAGGGGGCTTGCCAAGAGGTGTGTCCTATGTCTGCATAATTTTGCTGATAGGTGTCCCTCATCCCCATCTCAAAAAGTTGGGAGGTATGGTTTGCGTCATTTGCCAGGGTGACCTGCTTGTTCACTTACCTGGCTGGTCAGTGGGAGCCTCTCTACTGCTATAACTACTGGTCTCCAGTCTTGACCCCTGACCATGACACCTAGGGTGATGGCTTGTCTCTTCCCATTTTCTATCCAGAGTTCTGTGGTCTTAGCTACAGTAATGCCCCCCCCCCCCCCCCCCCCCGAAAGTCCAGGTGGTGTACCAGGCTTGACAGTAGCTCTTCCACAGATCAACAGATGTCCACTACTCAGCCTCTCTGCATTCCTGACATTGCAACAAACTGATTTGACAGCAGCCTCCTTCACTGTGTGTGTTCCACCATGTCTTCTCTGAGACTAACACTAGCCTGGTGACAGGGATAGGATAGAATCTGTTCCAGGGCTAACCTAACAGATAGGCTCTGTCTCCCTGGGGACTACGTTCCTCACAAGTCCTACTTGCTCCGAGCAGGCTCTTATCATTCCCAGGATGCATAGCAGCTATGTTTCCTCTTCCTTTATATGTTCCTGGGTGGTGGGAGGGCTTACTTGGGCTACGCACGCACACCCCAGCAGCAGGACTGTCAGTGTAAAGCTTGTGGATATCTTTTATAATAAATGTGGATACCAGTGATCTCTCCAGTGTATGGTGACTTCCTTTTTAGCATTCTCTCTTTGAGAGAAGACGGCTTGTATAACCACTTCCTGACCAGCCGCCGTCATTATACTGCGGCAGGTCGGCACGATCCCGCGAGCCGTTGTAGCTGTACGTCGGCTCCCTTAAGCGGGCTAGCAGGCGCGCGCATGCGTGGGGGTGACGATGCTCGTGAATGGCGGTCGCGATAACCGCCGGCCACAAGCAATCACGAGCACGAGAGGCAGAACAGGGATGTGTGTGTGTAAACACACACATCCCTGTTCTGTTCTGACAGGAGTGACAGATCGTGTGTTCCTAATAGCTAAGAACCACGATTTGTCATCTCCTCTAGTCAGTCCCCTACCCCCTACAGTTAGAACACACAATCAGGGAACACACTTAACCCCTTGATCGCCCCCCTAGTGTTAACCCCTTCCCTGCCAGTGACATTTATACAGTAATCAGGGCATTTTTATAGCACTGATCGCTGTATAATTGTCAATCGTCCCAAAAATGTGTCAAAAGTGTCCGATGTGTCCGCCATAATGTCGAAGTCACGATAAAAAATCGCAGATCGCCGCCATCACTAGTAAAAAAAAAAAGTTATAAAAATGCCATAAATCGATCCCCTATTTTGTAGACGCGATAACTTGTGCGCAAACCAATCAATATACGCTTATTGAGATTTTTATTACCAAAAATATGTAGAAGAATAGATATCGGCCTAAACTGAGGCAAAAAATTGCTTTTTTTAAAAAAAATTGGGATATTTATTATAGCAAAAAGTACAAAATATTGTGTTTTTTTTTTCAAAATTGTTGCTCTTTTTTTGTTTATAGTGCAAAAAATAAAAACCGCAGAGGTGATCAAATACCACCAAAAGAAAGCTCTATTTGTGGGAAAAAAAGGACATCAATTTTGTTTGGGTACAACATCGCACGACCGCGCAATCGTCAGTTAAAGCGACGCAGTGCCGAATCGCAAAAAGTGCTCTGGTCATTGAGCAGCCAAATCCTCCGGGGCTGAAGTGGATAATCCTCGACACCCGAGTTTGAAGTGGCGGTGAAGAGCAACTTGGAGAATCTTTATGTTCATGCATCTAGATGTAAAGCCAACCATTAAAATCTGATAGAGGCTTTAATTCTAGGATGTCCATGTTTGGTCTATGGCAGTGATGGCGAACCTTGGCACCACAGATGTTTTGGAACTACATTTCCCATGATGCTCTTGCAATCTGCAGTGTAGTTGAGCATCATGGGAAATGTAGTTCCAAAGCATCTGGGGTGCCAAGGTTCGTCATCACTGCCATAGACCAACCATGGACATCCTAGAATTAAAGCCTCTATCAGATTTTAATGGTTGGCTTTGCATCTAGATGCATGAACATAAAGATTTTCCAAGGGTACCAAGGTTCTCCATCACTGGTCTATGGTGTATATAGATGAATTACTGCGCCGCCTGAAAGAATGAGCTGCCAACACAACAATAAGACTAATTGTAAAACGTATATGGGAATAAATGTGTAGCGCTGAAAGTGTTGATTATAACAACCTGGGATCGATTCCAGGGAAGTATAAATAATCTTGAAACTGTAAATGAATCAGAATATAACTGCGAACCTGTGCGAATTAAGAAAAGGGCAGTCTAAATGGCCCAATGACATATGACTAGGGATGAGCTTCGTGTTCGAGTCGAACCCATGTTCGACTCGAACATCGGCTGTTCGGTCGTTCGCCGAACTGCGAACGATATGGGCCGTTCTCGCCAAATTCGTGTGGCGCGTCACGGCCCATAATTCACTGCGGCATCGCAGTGCATTGCTTGCTGATGATTGGCCAAGCATGCACTATGACCCGCATGCTTGGCCAATCACAGTGCCGCCTGAACAGAGAGCCGTAATTGGCCAAAGCCAAGGAGGCTTTGGCCAATTATGGCTCAGGGGATTTAGTACACGCTCCACACTATATAAGGCCGCCTGCACGGCGGCCCTGTGCAGTGTGTTCCGGTGTGCTTAGAGAGAGAGAGAGAGAGACAGTGTCATTTCATTTGAGTTAGCTAGATTAGGCAGGACAGTCAGTCAGTTAGCTGCACTTAAAGTGTATTGTGTATATATATGCATCCCAGGTGTTGCATATATATATATATATATACGTATAATGATTGTCTAATAATAATGATGAATGTGTCTATAAGACATAGTATAGAGAACGGCAATAACCAGTAGAGATTTAAATGCAATAATATATATCCCACATAGGATTAGATAGGTGCTGATCAAAAATAAAAGAAGTATTGATACAGGTAAATGTTTAGTGCAGCCTTAATCCCATAAAAAATAAACGCTAGTGATCTCTAGTAGTGTGATATAATGTGAGTGATAAGCACCAAAATGTCAGGTGAAATCCAATTGACAGTGTTCCAGCACCTGCTGAGTAATGAAAGTGAACTACAAGTAGTGTATGGGGAAGGGGGTATCCACAACCCTCTATGGTGCAGTGTTGAAAAAATAAAGATGTGTGTGAAAATTATATATATAAAATATACTTAAAAGTGAAATTTAATAGGAGTGAGATTTGGAAATAAAAACTAGTGGTTAATAAATTAATATATAAATGTATCTCTAATAAACTGGTAGTGACACAGTTAATAGCAGCAGTAAGTCTCATGTGAAATAACAAAAATCAGAATAAATCTCATGTGAAATAGAAAAAGTTCATGTATTGTCTTCCACCCGACTTCTTCCAGATTTTTTTAAAAAACACAATCCCCCTGATGTGATTCCACTCACCGGAACGCTATACCCCTGCAGGGGTATAAGCACAAGTTGTTTATATTCCAGGTACCGATCAAATCCGGGTGCTGGTCGAATCCTTGTGTGATGCTATCCTCTCGACTATGGTTCCCCAATCCAGATCAGCCTCTCAAACAAAGGAAGGGGATGGGGGAAGGTGATGATCCCCTGTTGTGATCCTATCTCCAGCCGAACATCCGCTCCAAAGAGTTATATGGAATAAAAAATATGATCCACATAGCGTAACTCCTTTAAAACCGTTTATTTATAAAAGCTCATACAGTCCAACAGAGCAAAGCTAATTCCAAGGAATGAATTATAAATGTTTAAAAACGAGGAGGGAGCGTGCAAGCTCTCTAACTCCCCTTGCTGTCCCGGGACGCAGCGTTGTTCGCAGCTACCGCTTGCGTTCCACCGGTCAGCTGGCAGAAACCACGAAAGCAGGAAGTGACGTTGTGCGTACCAAGATAGTCCTGCCTTACGCGTTTCGTCACATGGACGTCATCGGAGGCGCTGCCATCTTGGTCCTCCCAACGCCTTATATCTGGGTGCAGTACATGCCGCGGCCAATCCCACGTCGGATGCCAAATGACGGACATCGTATAGGGCTAATCGAAAAATTCGCTCAATTATGGAGATGAGAGCCAAAGCCTATTCCCTTGCAAACTCATTAACCAGAGGGGAATACTATGTGAACGGGTGACATCTCCTTGAGCGCCATCTAGTGGAATTTTTGTAATTAATAATCTAGTATATGTGGAATGGCGGCCATGGGGAAAATGTATTTTGCAAACCAGATATTATCCAGTAAACCTTTATGCAACGTATTAAATAACATTCAGATAACTTAGACCCGAAAAAGGAGATATAAATATATTGGTTCTCATTTCCTCAGGAGGTATAGTTTTAAAATTGGGTTTGAAGAAGGAGATAAAATTATATATAAAAAATATATATAAAAAATGAAAAATAAAATATCAGATAAAAATAAACAATAAGTAAGATTGGAATTGAGATAAAACCTTCTACATAGAGATGTTTAAAATTATTAAAATACAAGAACATATTATACATAGTAGACAAGGGTATTATATAATCAGAGCAGGTGTAAACTAGGAGAGAGAGGGAATGGGTGAATTTACCATATATATAAGAAACCCCCATAAAAAACCATCAAAAACTTTAATCTATACACTTTCTTTTGAAATTATAATATAGGAATAAATTCTTCAGGAAATTCGGAGATAAAGTGGGGACGCGTGTAAAAACACCTATTTAAAATTAGATAAGAAGCACTTCAAGAGCAATTTTGGAAGTAAGATAGGGACACGTATAAGACCCACCTATTTAAAAATTAGATAAAAAGCAGTTCAGATCGATGTCCACATTCAATCCTCTAGGGACCAGACTCCCTAGGCGGTATATCCACTTAGTTTCGTTCTGGGACAATTTTATTCTTTTGTTACCTCCTCTCCAGTGGTCTTTGATCAGATCTATACCGTAAAAAATTAATCCTGTAGGATTTCTATTGTGGACCTCATCAAAATGCCTAGAGAGGTTATGCTTTGGAAAGCCTTTTTTCATATTATTAATATGTTCTCTAATCCTAACGCGGAGAGGCCTAGTGGTTCTTCCCACATACTGTAGCCGACAGGGACATTCAATCACATATGTGACGTGGGTACTTTCACAGGTAATCAATTCCCTGATTTGGTACTCTTTCCCTCCTCTTGACTTAAAGGATAATTTTCTCTTTGGCTGTTTTTTACTCACACGGCAGGGTAGACACTTTTGGCATCTATAAAAACCTTTCATTTCAGGGAACAATTTAACCGTTTTAGGTGGGTCGATCACATTATGCACCAACTGATTCCTTAAATTGGGGGCCTTTTTGTAAATGAATCTTGGTTTTTTTGGAAGTATCTTCACCAAGGTTCTATCGGATTTTAAAATAGGCCAATATTTTCTAAAAATGTGTTCGACCGAACGGTATTGGTTGTTAAAACCAGTGATAAAAGCCATATCCATCTTACTATGGTTGTCAACTTTCTCCTTTTTTCTTAGTAGGAGATCACGATCTAGGCTCCCTATTACCAACATATGCTTTATTAAAGGTTCTTTCTGGTATCCTTTGTCAATGAATTTCTTAATTAGAGTGTCGGCTTGTATGTAATAGTCGTCTATCCTGTGGCAATTTCTTCGTAGCCTCATTAGTTGACCTTTCGGGATGTTCTGCTTCCACTTAGGGTGATGGCAACTAGATGTTGGTATATAACCGTTGCGATCCGTAGCTTTAAAAAAAGTTCTAGTGTGTAATTCGTTGTTCTCTTTGAAGATCTGTACATCTAGGTAGTCTATCTCTTGAGGATCGCATTTCCCACTAAAGGAGATGCCGTATTTGGCTCTCATCTCCATAATTGAGCGAATTTTTCGATTAGCCCTATACGATGTCCGTCATTTGGCATCCGACGTGGGATTGGCCGCGGCATGTACTGCACCCAGATATAAGGCGTTGGGAGGACCAAGATGGCAGCGCCTCCGATGACGTCCGTGTGACGAAACGCGTAAGGCGGGAACGCAAGCGGTAGCTGCGAACAACGCTGCGTCCCGGGACAGCAAGGGGAGTTAGAGAGCTTGCACGCTCCCTCCTCGTTTTTAAACATTTATAATTCATTCCTTGGAATTAGCTTTGCTCTGTTGGACTGTATGAGCTTTTATAAATAAACGGTTTTAAAGGAGTTACGCTATGTGGATCATATTTTTTATTCCATATAACTCTTTGGAGCGGATGTTCGGCTGGAGATAGGATCACAACAGGGGATCATCACCTTCCCCCATCCCCTTCCTTTGTTTGAGAGGCTGATCTGGATTGGGGAACCATAGTCGAGAGGATAGCATCACACAAGGATTCGACCAGCACCCGGATTTGATCAGTACCTGGAATATAAACAACTTGTGCTTATACCCCTGCAGGGGTATAGCGTTCCGGTGAGTGGAATCACATCAGGGGGATTGTGTTTTTTAAAAAAATCTGGAAGAAGTCGGGTGGAAGACAATACATGAACTTTTGCTATTTCACATGAGATTTATTCTGATTTTTGTTATTTCACATGAGACTTACTGCTGCTATTAACTGTGTCACTACCAGTTTATTAGAGATACATTTATATATTAATTTATTAACCACTAGTTTTTATTTCCAAATCTCACTCCTATTAAATTTCACTTTTATGTATATTTTATATATATATAATTTTCACACACATCTTTATTTTTTCAACACTGCACCATAGAGGGTTGTGGATACCCCCTTCCCCATACACTACTTGTAGTTCACTTTCATTACTCAGCAGGTGCTGGAACACTGTCAATTGGATTGCACCTGACATTTTGGTGCTTATCACTCACATTATATCACACTACTAGAGATCACTAGCGTTTATTTTTTATGGGACTAAGGCTGCACTAAACATTTACCTGTATCAATACTTCTTTTATTTTTGATCAGCACCTATCTAATCCTATGTGGGATATATATTATTGCATTTAAATCTCTACTGGTTATTGCCGTTCTCTATACTATGTCTTATAGACACATTCATCATTATTATTAGACAATCATTATACGCTAATAATTCCCTTATGCACAGCGCCACTCCCTATATTTTCTATATCTACCTTTTTGTGGGTACACGTTGGTGTACCCTGCCTACATAGGGGGGCTGCAGTTGCAAACATATCCTGTAGCGCGGATCCACTGACCACAAAAATATATATATATACACTGTATTCAGTTTAGCTAGATCCGTTCCTGTTATCTTCTAGACTATTTACATTTAGTGCAGTGCGTCCTGCTCACAGTGTTCAGCTAGATCCGTTCCTGTTATCTTCCTACTGACAGGCAGGCTTGTCTTGTTACAGTATATAAAGCTACCTGAAGAAAATTACTGGTGTTCTTTGGATCCTATTAGTACCACGGTCAGGCAGCTAGACTATTTACATTTAGTGCAGTGCGTCCTGCTCACAGTGTTCAGCTAGATCCGTTCCTGTTATCTTCCTACTGACAGGCAGGCTTGTCTTGTTACAGTATATAAAGCTACCTGAAGAAAATTACTGGTGTTCTTTTGATCCTATTAGTACCACGGTCAGGCAGCTAGACTATTTACATTTAGTGCAGTGCGTCCTGCTCACAGTGTTCAGCTAGATCCGTTCCTGTTATCTTCCTACTGACAGGCAGGCTTGTCTTGTTACAGTATATAAAGCTACCTGAAGAAAATTACTGGTGTTCTTTTGATCCTATTAGTACCACAGTCAGGCAGCTAGACTATTTACATTTAGTGCAGTGCGTCCTGCTCACAGTGTTCAGCTAAACCTACAAGTTAGTGGGGTGCGTCCACCTCACAGTGTTCAGCTAAAGCTACCTGTAGAAGGTTGGTGGTGTTCTCATACTACAGGCAGGCAGTTGATTTTGCTAGCTGCAGTATCAGTACATATATATATATATATATATATATATATATATATATATATATATATATCCCAGCTTAGTGCAGCTACAGGCCATTAGTATGTCTCGAAGGCCAAGAAGGAGAGGCAGACAGTCACAAGCCAATAAGAGAGGGCAAGCAGGCTCTGTGTCTAGTGCTGGTCGTGGAGACGGTGCATCCTCATCAGCACGTGGCCATGGGACACGCTTGGCCTTTTTTTCGGCAGCTGGCTGTGTTGAGCCGCAACATGCGGAAGACTTGGTCGAGTGGATGACCAAGCCGTCCTCATCCTCCTCATCCTCTCTCACCCATGCCCAGGGTGCTTTGTCTGGCAAAGCAGCGGCCTCTTCCCTCGGCTCAATGTCATCAGTGACTCCTTCCCTAGCTCCACCATGTCCTCCTGAGGAGTCCCTCGAACTGTTTGACCACAGTGTTGGGTACATGCTCCAGGAGGATGCCCAGCGTTTGGAAGGCTCTGATGATGATACTGAGCTCGATGAAGGCAGTAACATGAGCACGGACAGAGGGGGTGCCCAAGAAGGACAGCAATCTGGCAGTCATGCTCCCCCTGCTGCAGCATACTGCCAGGTTTGCTCCAGTGATGAGGAGGGAGGGGATGATGAGGTCACTGACTCAACGTGGGTGCCTGATAGGAGAGAGGAGGAGGAGGAGGAGGAGGCGGCACATCACCAACGAGGCAGGATGCCCTCCAGGGGCCAGCCTAAGGGCAGCACATTGACTGCATCACACCCCAAAGCTCCACATGTGCAGGGCGCTGCAGTCTCTGCGCGTTATTCAAAAAGTTCTTTGGTGTGGGCCTTTTTTGAGACGAGTGCATCAGATCGCACCGCTGCTATTTGCAACATATGTCTCAAGCGTATCTCACGTGGCCAAAACATCTCCCGCTTGGGTACCACATGCTTGACCAGACATATGTTGACCTGCCATGCAGTTCGTTGGCAAGCGTATCTAAAAGACCCACACCAAAGAACAAAGAGGACCTCTCCTTGCTCCTCATCAGCTGAGATTTCCAACCCCACTAGACCTCCAGTCCTCTCTGAGACCTGCACTGAGAGGAATGAAGGTGTAGAATTAGGTGTGTCACAGCCAAGTACTTGTGGGCAATCTGCTCTTGGTACACCGACGTCAGATTGTACCAGGCAAATTTCCCTGCCCCAGCTGCTGCACCGCCGAAAGAAGTTTGCTCCCAGCCATCCACATGCCCAGCGGTTGAATGCTAGTTTGGCAAAATTGCTAGCACTTCAACTGCTGCCTTTTCAGTTGGTAGACTCTGCCCCCTTCCGTGAGTTTGTGGAATGTGCAGTTCCTCAGTGGCAGGTACCCAAACGCCACTTTTTCTCACGGAAGGCGATTCCGGCTCCCTACCGGCATGTGGAAGGCAATGTCCATGCCTCGCTGGACAGGGCGGTCAGCGGTAAGGTGCATATTACCGCTGACTCATGGTCCAGCAGGCATGGACAGGGACGTTACCTAAGTTTCACGGCGCATTGGGTGACTCTGCTGGCAGCTGGGAAGGATGCAGGACAAGGTGCAGTAGTGTTGGAGGTTGTTCCGCCACCACGCCTCCAAAATGCTAATGATTGTGACACACCTCTCTCCTCCACCCCCTCCTCTTCTTCTTCCTCCATGGCCTCTTCCTCGGAACCAGCGGTGCTCCGTAGTCGTTCAAGGGGCTACGCAAGTACGCAGGCCAAAAGATGCCATGCGGTGCTTGAGCTGGTGTGCTTGGGGGACAGGAGCCACACTGGGGCAGAGGTTCTGTCAGCTCTGCAGGGGCTGGTTCAGAGGTGGTTGACGCCACGCCAACTTAAGGCAGGAATGGTGGTTTGCGACAATGGCACCAACCTCCTCTCTGCCCTCCGACAGGGACAAATGACCCATGTGCCCTGTTTGGCTCACGTCCTTAACTTGGTGGTGCAGCGGTTCTTGGGCAGGTACCCGGGCTTACAGGATGTCCTGATGCAGGCCAGGAAAGTCTGTGTGAATTTCCGCCGGTCATATAATGCCAGTGCTCGGCTGACGGACCTCCAAAAGGAGTTTAACCTGCCCAAGAACCGCCTAATCTGTGACATGCCCACCAGGTGGAACTCAACGTTGGCCATGCTGCAGCGGCTGCACACGCAGCAGAGGGCCATCAATGAGTACCTGTGCGACTATGGCACCAGGACAGGGTCAGGGGAGCTTGGTTTTTTTTCCCCACGCCAGTGGGCCATGATCAGGGATGCATGCACTGTCCTGTCACCATTCGAGGAGGCCACGAGGATGGTGAGCATTGACAGTGCATGCATCAGTGACACTGTCCCCCTTGTCCACCTGTTGGAGCACACGCTGCGTGGAATAATGGACAGGGCACTTGAGGCAGAACAGAGGCAGGAAGAGGAGGACTTCCTTAGCTCTCAAGGCCCCCTTTATCCAGACAGTGTTCCTGCGTGCCCGCCGATCACACAGGAAGAGGAGGAGGAAGATTGTGTCAGTATGGAGGTGGAGCCTGGCACTCAGCATCAGCAGCAGTCTTTAAGGGATCAGTCCCAAGAAACACATGGACTTGTACGTGGCTGGGAGGAGGTGGCTGCGGACGTTGTCGTCCTTAGTGACCCAGAGGACTCCGGACCGAATGCCTCAGCAAACCTACGCTGCATGGCCTCCCTGATCCTGAAAAGCCTGCGTAAGGATCCTCGTATTCGTGGTATCAAGGAGAAGGACCAATACTGGCTGGCAACCCTCCTTGATCCACGTTACAAGGGTAAGGTTGCGGACCTTATCTTGCCATCGCAGAGGGAGCAGAGGATGAAACATCTTCGGGAGGCCTTGCAGAAAGGTCTGTGCAACGCGTTCCCAGAGACTGGGAGGTTACAAACTCCTGTTTCTGGACAACGTGTTGCTGAGGCTTCGGTCAGTCAAAGAAGGAGCGGTGGAGAAGGTGGCCGTCTGACCGATGCGTTCAGACAATTTTTTGGTCCGCAGCCACAAGGTATGATCGGTTCCAGCAACCATCGCCAGCGTCTGTTTTACATGGTGCAGGAATACCTAGGGGCAAGATCAGACTTGGACACCTTTCCCACCGAAAATCCTCTGGGTTACTGGGTCTTGAGGATGGATCACTGGCCAGAGCTTGCAAAGTATGCAATTGAGCTACTGGCCTGTCCTGCATCCAGCGTTCTTTCGGAACACACATTCAGTGCTGCTGGAGGCGTGGTAACCGATCACAGGGTGCGTCTGTCCACCGACTCGGTCGATCGACTGACCTTCATAAAAATGAATCAGTCTTGGATCACCACCAGCTACCAAGAACCTGATGCTGATGCAACCGAATAATTTTTTTTGAAATCTCAGATCCCTTCAAAGACTGCCTATGCTGATGCTGAGTGACTATCCCTGAGTAATTATCCTCTTCCTCCTCAATCATCACGCTGATAGCTTGTAAGAACATTTTTGGTTCTGGGCGCCACCACCAGTGCCTAAGGCACAATTTTTCAGCCCCTGTTTAACAGGGGCGTGTAATTACAATTTTTGATGTAATACTTTGCAGCAGGGCTCGTTCCTGCATTCCAACTAGAGTGTCTGTGAGGGGTTGCAGTGTTGTGGCACCAGCACCAGTGCCTAAGGCCCAATTTTTCTGCCCCTGTCTAACAGGGGCGTGTAATTACAATTTTTGATGCAATATTTTGCAGCAGGGCTCGTTCCTGCGTTCCAACTAGAGTGTCTGTGAGGGGTTGCAGTGTTGTGGCACCAGCACCAGTGCCTAAGGCCCAATTTTTCTGCCTCTGTCTAACATTGGCGTGTAATTACAATTTTTGATGCAATACTTTGCAGCAGGGCTCGTTACTGCGTTCCAACTAGAGTGTCTGTGAGGGGTTGCAGTGTTGTGGCACCAGCACCAGTGCCTAAGGCCCAGTTTTTCTGCCCCTGTCTAACAGGGGCGTGTAATTACAATTTTTGATGCAATACTTTGCAGCAGGGCTTGTTCCTGCGTTCCAACTAGAGTGTCTGTGAGGGGTTGCAGTGTTGTGGCACCAGCACCAGTGCCTAAGGCCTAATTTTTCAGCTCCTGTTCAACAGGGGCATGTAATTACAATTCTTGATCTAATATTTCACAGCAGGGCCCTGTGAGGGCTTACAGTGTTGTGGCAACAACAAGGCCCAAATTTCTGCTGAGTATATAGGGCAGGCCCCTACTTTCAAACATCTAACTTACAAACGACTCCTACTTGCAAACGGAAGGAGACAACAGGAAGTGAGATGAAATCTACCCCTAGGAAGGGAAATTCTCTCCTGTAAGAGTTAATATGGGAAAAAAACTTCTCCTTTCCACTGATGCTTTTCAATCCTTGTTCCACAAAAAAACCCAAATTTTCAAAAAACATTTTTCATTGGGACAAAAAGTGAGGTGAAATCTTCTGAAGAGGAGGAAAGACAGCAAAACAAATGTCACAGGGGTGATAACCCTTCCCTATGTTTTCCAAAAAGCTTAAAAAAGATTTTTTGGCTGGAGCTAAACACATTAAAAATTTACCCGTTCAAAATTACAAAGAGATTCTACTTAACAACAAACCTACAGTCCCTGTCTTGTTTGCACTGCCTGTATACTGCTGTTCAGAGTATATAGGGCCTGGTGGCCCCACACCTTTCCTTATTTTAGTTTGGGTGCGGCGTTCCCCTTAATATCCATACAAGACCCAAAGGGCCTGGTAATGGACTGGGGGGTACCCATGCCGTTTGTCTCACTGATTTTCATCCATATTGCCATGACCCGACATTACATTAAACCCGCAAGCAGTTTTAAATGAGATTTTTTCCTTTGAAAATGACATTTGGTGCAGGGACTGTTCTAAACACGGGAAACACGCGCCACTTTACAGGCATACTATAGACACCCCCCAGGTACGATATTTAAAGGAATATTTCACTTTTTTTTTTTTACTTTAAGCATCATTAAAATCACTGCTCCCGAAAAAACGCCAGTTTTTAAAAGTTTTTTTTGCATTGATACATGTCCCCTGGGGTAGGACCCGGGTCCCCAAACCCTTTTTAGGACAATACCATGCAAATTAGCCTTTAAAATGAGCACTTTTGATTTCGAACGTTCGAGTCCCATAGACGTCAATGGGGTTCTAACGTTCGTGCAAATTTTCGGTCCGTTCGCAGGTTCTGGTGCGAACCGAACCGGGGGGTGTTCGGCTCATCCCTACATATGACCAGTGTTAAATCCGTCCAAATAAGTAGTAACTGAAGTGCACATGTAGGTGTGGATGTTGAAACACACAAGTGAATATTATGCAATCCACGTGAAAGATATCCAAAAAAAAAAGAAACACAATATACAACATACAAAGTGAAAGGTTCACAAATTCAGCAACATCTGGGGTTGTGCCTCCACCGACTAGGGCAGGGATCTTCAAACTACGGCCCTCCAGCTGTTGCGGAACTACACATCCCATGAGGCATTGTAAAACTCTGACATTCACAGACATGACTAGGCATGATGGGAATTGTAGTTCCTGAACAACTGGAGGGCCGTAGTTTGAAGACCCATGGTCTAGGGATATTGGGGATTCGGTACTCTTACCCTGAGTTGTGGATCCACACGCCTAGCGGCGGGTGAATCATACGTGCATGGATGCAAACCAAAGTTGCAGGCGACAAAACTTCAATGAAGACGCGCTCCAGACCCTTTTCCGGACGGTCAGCAGGTGTAGGGATCAGAAATATCACTCGCCACACTTTGCAGGCAGGGATGAAAATGGCAATCGTCAAAGATAAAAAGAGGGAAAAAAAAGCTTCCACATGGCATAGATCAAAGATTGCAGGGTTTATTTATAAAAGAAGTACTGACATCATGACAGATGCGTACAACAAAAAGTGATCACGTAATCATGTAAAAATGCGCAGTGGACAGAGCTTTAGCAAGCGTTAAAACCCCGACGCGTTTCGTCCGAACAGACTTTAACTGGGGCATATGTATAGTAATATAGTAATATGTATATGTATAGTAATAAGGGTAAAAAATGACTGCTTTGTAACATTTATGGGTTTAAAGTGCATTTGTGCTGAAATTATTATAAATTATTATATTGTGGTAAAAATATATCCTAGACGAGTGTACAGTGTCAAAATGTTTTGTTGATATAAATATAATCACATTTAATACTTTCTATCAGTAATGTAAAACTTTTAGCTTAAATTCTTTAATTCTTTAACCATTTTTCATTTTGGCAACGCTATTATCTTAATTTGCACAGCTTGAATTACATATTAACAGGCAAAATTAATTCAAATATTGATCTTATTGTAAATACAGTCTTGATTGAAATATTTCCCTCGCACCTGAGATCTTTGGTTACAACTGAAAATACGGCTTAGGAGAAAAGAACACATCCGCGAGCTTTGGGGAGCATTATTTACACTTATAAATAAAGCAACCCTTACCTTCTAGAGCAACCTCTCTAATGCCTCGTACACACAGTCGGATTTTCCGAAGGAAAATGTGTGATAGGACCTTGTTGTCGGAAATTCCGACCGTGTGTGGGCTCCATCACACATTTTCCATCGGATTTTCCGACACACAAAGTTTGAGAGCAGGCTATAAAATTTTCCGACAACAAAATCCGTTGTCGGAAATTCCGATCGTGTGTACACAAATCCGACGCACAAAGTGCCACACATGCTCAGAATAAATAAAGAGATGAAAGCTTTTGGCTACTGCCCCGTTTAGAGTCCCGACGTACGTGTTTTACGTCACCGCGTTCAGAATGATCGGATTTTCTGACAACTTTGTGTGACTGTGTGTATGCAAGACAAGTTTGAGCCAACATCCGTTGGAAAAAATCCATGGATTTTGTTGTCGGAATGTCCGATCAATGTCCGACCGTCCGAACGTTTTTACCCCAGAGGAACCCTTGAAATAATGTTTTGAGTTTTGGGGAATGTCTGTGAAAAACAATTTAATCGGGGGGGGGGGGGGGGGACACCAGTAAAACAGTGCTCCTTACATTGGTGGATAGTCGGGGGAATGCATTGGTGGTCCGATTGCCTCCCTTATAGACAGCGAAAAAGAGCATTGGTGTCATTCACGCGGGCTGACATTTCACCTTAGGGTTGGATTCTTGACTTGTACTGAGGTCGTGAACAGATGGGCACCACTACAGTCACCGTTGGTCTGTTAAGAGTTTTTCAGGTCAATAAACTCCAGAGAGAGAGTGCTATGACACAGAACACCCCAAAAAGTGCACGTACAGCCAATTTAGAAAATGGACCTTTAGACCAAACTGGCGTTCTGTATTCTTCGGATTGTGAGCAGTTGTAGCACATAATCCCTGAAGGCAAGTGGCCAGCTGCCTCATTCGAGGCCATAACGACCAGCCAAGCTGACCCTAATGTAAAGTGAACTTCAGGGCAATACGATACCTTTTCCCATGACTATCCTTGATGTGTGGGTGATGGGCGGAGACCGACCCCATTTCCACCCTCCTAGCTGTGCAGCTTCACCCCCTCTTTATGAGTCCCAGGGGTTCCAGTCTCTGGCATACCTTTTCCAGGCCTAACAGCCAGAGGTCACCAGTAGCACTCTCTCACGCTCTTCAGAGCAGCATGACAACCGAATAAAACCGCCATGAGCCTGGATGTGGTTGACGTTCTTTTACTGAGAAAACTCAATCAATACAAGGCTCCTCCTGGGACGTAGACTCCAGCACAGTACTGTATGCAAAATCTTAGGAACAGTTGATATTAGGCTCTGCCAGAGGCTGCTTTCATCTCCTGCAAAAAGGCACTCACTCCCTGTAGTTCACCTACTCTTCTCTGCTTTGGCTAGGAGGGGGGAACCAAACGATGGATCAACTCCTGAGGTCTTCCTCTGAACCTGATGTGACCTTCTGGAGCTTTCCTTCTCTCTCGAGGTTATGATGGGGAACCCCAGGGCACTCTGCCCCTCCCCCACAGGGGAAGAGCTTGAGCACAGCTGCTATATATTGCTTCTTCTCCATCTTAAAGGAGGCCCACTCTACCACCTGCCTATAACCCTCTATCAGAGCCACCAGACTCCATGAGGTGTTCAAGCATTTATATTGCTCACTGTTCAGGAAACAAAATTCCCCTGAAGCTCCATCCCTCTTGGGCTGACCTCTGGCAATACAGTGCAAGCTCTAGATCTCTCCAAGGAACGTGTGTCCTCCCCAGGCAGCAGACTTGGAGGATCAGAAACAACAGCACACACCTTCTAGAAGGTTCACCTGAATACCCTTCCCCATCTTGCCCCACTGGCAATAAACCTCCTAGTGGTTGGCCAGGGAGCTATACATATCCATAACTCAGGCTATTGGACCTTCCCACACTATTACCAGGGACACACCCCATCAGCAAGCAGAAATAAACAATAACCTGAACTTGGGGGAAAACCTACAGAAAGCAGAAATATCAATTCTGGCTGAGGCTGACTACAGCCCAGCAACGCTAAACTTAGAATAGGGACACTGCTGCTTATACCTGGATCCTTACAAGTGAAAGGAAGACTATTGAGGAAGACTTCAAATTATAACGTCTGAGTACAGTTAATGTAACTGAAGTTGTATGCAGTCAGCTCATGTAGCAACAGATTTCTCGAAATCAATAAAACTGTTGCATACTAACTTAGCACACATTTTGCCTTTTTTTATACTTTTGCTTTTTTGTAGCAACATGTACCAACTTGAGTGCAGTGGGAGAAGGGGTGGGGTATCAGTACCACCAATCACGGTGACTCCCACAACAAAAAGCTACAGTACATTAAATGATCTAAAAGGCGACACTTTAAAAGCCTTTATAGGTTTAGCGTTACACAGGAGGTCTGGCACTCGCTCGCTCTGACGTTCGCCGCGATACCTCCCATGTGTGGTGCAATCACTGTTTACATAAAGCAAGGTCCATAAAGACATGGATGAGCAAGTTTGGGGTGGAGGAACTTGACTGTGGGTAAAAAGCCTTGTGAGCTGCCACACTAAGCCTAAATTAACCTAAAATAAACACAGGTGGTATAACTATAATCAGCTGCCTGCACTTCCCACACTTCCATAGATGGTGATAATGCAATCTATATAACACACTGTACAGGGCTGATAAATATGGAAACAATACTTTATAAATATATGAATCCAGTAAACACTATACAGTATATAATATAAATGTCTAAAGCATAACAACATATAAACACTATAAATAAAGTGCTCGTGCTCCGTGATATTGCACTCAGTCCTCAATGAGTTTATTAACCACTTCAGCCCTGGAAGATTTTACCCCCTTCCTGACCAGAGCACTTTTTGCGATTCGGCACTGTGTCGCTTTAACTGACAATTGCGCGGTCGTGCGGCTTTGTGCCCAAACAAAATTGGCGCCCTTTTTTGCCCACAAATAGAGCTTTCTTTTGGTGGTATTTGATCGCATCTGCGGTTTTTATTTTTTGCGCTATAAACTAAAAAAGAGCGACAATTATGAAAAAAACACAATATTTTGTACTTTCTGCTGTAATAAATATCCCCATTTTCTTTAAAAAAAAGCAATTTTTTTCTCAGTTTAGGCCGATATGTATTCCTCTACATATTTTTGGTAAAAAAAAAAATCGCAATAAGCGTATATTGATTGGTTTGCGCAAAAGTTATAGCATCTACAAAATAGGGGATAGATTTTTGGCATTTTTATTATTTTTTTACATTTTTTTTTACTAGTAATGACGGCGATCTGCGATTTTTATCGGGACTGCGACATTATGGCGGACACATCGGACAATTTTGACACATTTTTGGGACCATTGGCGTTAATACAGCGATCAGTGCTATAAAATTGCACTGATTACTGTAAAAATGGCACTGGCAGTGAAGGGGTTAACATGAGGGGCGATCAAGGGGTTAACTGTGTTGCCTGGGAGGTGATTCTAACTGAAAGAGGAGGGCGCTGACTAAAGGAAGTGACGGATCGTGGTTCCTAGCTAATAGGAACACACGATCTGTCACTCCTGTCAGAACAGAACAGGAAAGTGTTCATGTGTTCTTCATGCGTTGTGCACACAACCCCCACCGGGTGTACCCTCACCTTAGGGGTCTAAAAAAATAAGCCTGTAATTGATATCAATAGCCTGCAGAGATCCTCCTTTGCTTCCTATATCCTATGCAGGTTTATGGAACACTTGTATGGAACACAGGCCACCTGCTACTTCCGATAATAACCCAGATTAGAGGTCACAATTTTCTCCTGGTATGACTCTCCTCATATACATCACATGCGGGAAATGACAGAGGCATGCAATAGTGTGATAACATTTAAACATTTTTTTTAAATTGCAAACAGAACTCCACATATATACAACTCACATTTCAAATAAATAAAAATCGCCTTTAAAGTGCTATAGTGCTGAGGGGTGATAGAGTCACCTGTGGTCCGGTTCTGCAGCCCAGGTTTGCACGGCATTCCCCCTGTCCTATGCCAGCTCTGCAACACTTCCTGGTACCTCTCTCGTCAGCCGATCAAGCTCCGCCTACCGGTTTCGTCACAGTCTCGTGTCTTCCCCTGGGAATACTGATTGACTGACAATTTTTTTCCATATTATCTCTGCAGGCTATTGCTATCAATTACACTCTTATTTTTTAAGCCCCTAAGGTGAAGGTACACCCAGAGGAACTTGACTGGCCTGCACATAGTCCTGACCTCAACCAGATAGAACACCTTTGAGGTGAATTAGAGCGGAGATTGCGAGCCAGGCCTTCTCGTCCAACATCAGTGCCTGACCTCACAAATGCGCTTCTGGGTGAATGGTCAAACATTCCCATAGATACACTCCTAAACCTTGTGGACGGCCTTCCCAGAAGAGTTGAAGCTGTTATAGCTGCAAAGGGTGGGCCAACTCAATATTGAACCCTACGGACTAAGACTGGGATGCCATTAAAGTTCATGTGCAATGGGCACATTGTAATGGGGGAAACCCTAATGCCGCGTACACATGATCAGAAATTCCGCCAGCAAAAGTCGGATGTGAGCTTTTGGTCAGAAATTCCGACCGTGTGTACGCTCCGTCGGAATTTTGCCGGTGGAATTCCAGCCAGCAAAAGATTGAGAGCAGGTTCTCTATTTTTCGGTCGGAAAAAGTTCCTATCCGAAAATGTGCTCGTCTGTATGCAACTCGGACGCGCAAAAAAAACACCCATGCTCAAGAAACCATTTGACGCACGCTCGGAAGCATTGAACTTCATTTTCTCGGCTCGTCGTAGTGTTGTACGTCACCACGTTCTTGATGGTCGAAAGTTCCGAGAACTTTTGTGTGACCATGTGTATGCAAGGCAAGCTTGGGCGGAATTCCGTCGGAAAAACCATCCAAGATTTTTCTGACGGAATTTCTGATCGTGTGTACGGGGCATTAGACTAGAGAACTATATTTACCAACAGAGGGGACACCCCCACAAATTTGAAAATCTTTAGTTGGATACCCCAGGCCTGAGTCCACTAGAACTGGTGATGGATAGGCTACTCGTGGGTTGAGTTAAAGCGCTTATATATACATTTTTTTTTATTTATTTTTTTTAAATCTGTAATGCTGTGTACACACAGCCGGACTTTTCGACCAAACTTGTCCGACGGAACGAATCCGTCGGACAATTCGACCGTGTGTGGGCTTCATCGGGCCTGCAGCAGACCTTTTCTGTCGAAAATGTGGCGGACTTTAGATTTAGGAACATGTTTCAAATCTTTCCGATGGACTCGAGTCCGATCGAAAAATCCGCTCGTCTGTATGCTAGTCCGACGGACGAAAACCGACGCTAGGGCAGCTATTGGCTACTGGCTATCAACTTCCTTATTTTAATCCAGTTGTACATCATCACGTACGAATCCGTCGGACTTTGGTGTGATCGTGTGTAGGCAAGTCCGTTCATTAGAAAGTCCATCGAAAGTCCGTAACTCCGTCGAAAGTCCGTCGGAAAGACCGTCGGACCTTTGATGCCGAAAAGTCCGCCCCTGTGTACGCGGCATTAGGCAAAAGGCATAATGAGCTAGTATGCACCGCATACTAGCTCATTATGAAATACTTACATTAGAACGAGGCATTGGCAGCTGTTCCCGATCCACGCCGAGGGAGCTGACATTTCCCCTCGGTGTGTCTTCCGGGTTCGCGGTTCCGGCGCTGTGAGTGGCCGGAGCCGCGATGTCGTCACTCCCACGCATGCATGCGGGAGACTTCTTTCCAGCAAGCCAGCCAGCCAGACCTTCACAGTGCATGCGCCGCTGACCTCAGCGACTGCATGCAAAATGAATATCTCCTAAACCGTAAAGGTTTAGGAGATATTCATTTTACCTACAGGTAAGCCTAATTATATAGATTCCGTCACCCAAGAGGAAAAAACACCTGAAGGTAATATTATTATTATTATTATTATACAGTATTTATATAGCGCCAACAGTTTACGTAGCGCTTTACAACTTGAGGGTAGACAGTACAAATACAATACAATTTGATACAGTAGGAATCAGAGGGCCCTGCTCCTTAGAGCTTACAATCTAAGAGGGAAGGTCAAGAGATACAAGAGGTAATAACTGTGGGTGATGTGCTGATGGAGAAGATAAGTGTACAGTTGTTAGGTGGGGGCCAGATAGGCTTCTCTGAAGAGATGAGTTTTCAGGGATCGTCTGAAAGTGGATAAAGTAGGAGAAAATCGGACGGATTGGGGTAGAGCATTCCAGAGGATGGGGGAGGCTCTGGAGAAGTCCTGGAGGCGAGCATGGGATGAGGTGACAAGGGAGTTAGAGAGCAGGAGGTCTTGGGAGGAGCGAAGAGAACGATTAGGTTGGTATTTTGTGACTAGGTTAGAGATGTAGCTGGGGGCCAGGTTGTGGATGGCTTTGTAAGTTATAGTTAGTATCTTGAATTTGATACCAATGACTTCTTTAACTAAAAAGAAAGTCATTAGTGCTTGTACAGGATTGTGCCTGTTCACATGAAGGCTGGATGGTGCTTTAGGCATAGATCCCTCCCGTCCCATTCATTCAGGATAGGAAATGTGAAAAACAAAAGGGAATCTTCATAGCGTAAAACCGTTTAATGTATAAAATTGGAGAACAATAAAATAGCCAATTGGCCTCTTACATTGATCGGTGCCTACCCGGCACTGGGACTGCTCGCATGTCAGGGTGAGTGGAGTCAGGAACCCTTCGCATCACATCGCACATGCGGCGTGCGTTCCACCCCGTGCGTCCAGCCAACCAGCCAATCCGGAAGTAGGTGGGACGACTCTGGACATGTGACCACGTACCGCTCCGACGTACGTTTCGTTTGTGAACGTCTTCAGGGAAGCGTTCTTTTTAGTTAAAGAAGTCATTGGTATCTGGTAAGCAGATATCTATTACCTTCAGGTGTTTTTTCCTCTTGGGTGACGGAATCTATATATCAACGCAAGAATTGTTGCATTTTTGAAGACCCATGTGTCTGCTTTGATGTTGGTTTCAACTGTTTTGCTCGGTTTTTTGCAATGGATTGGGACTATCATACATCACGATTTTAATTTTTTCACTTGCACTAAGAATTTTGTTGATTTATTATTTATTACTGCAATTTGTATTTGATATAATTTAGTTTAGCACAATTAGCACTATTTAATTCACTGCGGTTGATTTAGCTAGTGTGTGTACCTATTGGCAAATACATACATCTCTTCAGGTCTCTAGCGCCCCCTACTGCATACCATTACTTATTTGATTGTTCCATTCAAAATAAGGGGAGCTGCTTGTATTTGTATATATTTTTTTTGATTTTTTTGAGGTTTTGTGTGTTTTTTTGTTTTTTTGTTTTTTCACACTTACTGTATTCAGCATCTAAGCACCACAGGCGCGAAAGTATTGTTTATTTAAGCCTAATTATAGGCTTACCTGTAGGTAAAAATACAAAAAAGGGTATACAACCGCTTTAAACTCCTCTAAAGGGTGAATTCTACCATACTTTGGTTGGATGATGTGGTGATTAGGGGAGCCTGAACCCATTGTTTATCTGAGACCACACTGTATTGTCATTTTCTGATGACGATTAAGGAACCTAAATGACTATCTTGGAATTGTCGTAAATTCTGTGCCTTTATTATTTAATAAATAATTTCTTGATTTAAAAAAAAAAAAAAAAGTTCATGTGCATGTAAAGGCAGGTGTCCCAATACTTTTGGTAATATAGTGTACAGTGGAACCTCGGATTGCGAGTAACAAGGTTTACGAGCGTTTCGCAATACAAGCTATTTAAAAAAAAAAATCCTGACTTGCTTTGCAATCCTTGTCTCGCAAGACGAGCAGGATTCAAGCCACTGGGGTGTGCAGTACCCCATTTGGCCAGGGGTGCGGGGGCACCGGTGACGCTCAGAGATGCTCAAAAACACTCCGCTCCAGAGTGGGATCATGCTCTGCTTCAGTAGGTCACAGTACATGTTGGCATTCATGGTTCCCTCAATGATCTGTAGCTCCCCAGTGCCGGCAGCACTCATGCAGCCCCAGACCATGACACTCCCACCACCATGCTTGACTGTAGACAAGACACACTTGTCTTTGTCCTCCTCACCTGGTTGCCCCCACACACGCTTGTCACCATCTGAACCAAATAAGTTTATCTTGGTCTCATCAGACCACAGGACATGGTTCCAGTAATCCATGTCCTTAGTCTGCTTGTCTTCAGCAAACTGTTTGCTGCCTTTCTTGTGAAGAGGCCATGCAGACCAATTTGATGCAGTGTGCGGCGTATGGTCTGAGCACTGACAGGCTGACCACCCACCCCTACAACCTCTACAGCAATGCTGGCAGCTCTCATACGTCTATTTCCCAAAGAAAAACTCTGGATATGACGCTGAGCACGTGACCTCAACTTCTTTGGTGGACCATGGCGAGACCTGTTCTGATTGGAACCTGTCCTGTTAAACCGCTGTATGGTCTTGGCCACCATGCTGCAGCTCAGTTTCAGGGTCTTGGCAATCTTATTATAGCCTAGGCCATCTTTATGTAGAGCAACAATTCTTTTTTTCAGATCCTCAGAGAGTTCTTTGCCATGAGGTGCCATGTTGAACTTCCAGTGACCAGTATGAGAGAGTGAGAGCGATAGCACCAAATTTAACACACCTGCTCCCCATTCACACCTGAGACCTTGTAACACTAACGAGTCACATGACACCGGGGAGGGAAAATGGCTAATTGGGCCCAATTTGGACATTTTCACTCAGGGGTGTACTCACTTTTGTTGCCGGCGGTTTAGACATTAATGGCTGACTGTTGAGTTATTTTGAGGGGACAGCAAATTTACACTGTTATACAAGCTGCACACACACTACTTTACATTGTAGCAAAGTGTCATTTCTTCAGTGTTGTCACATGAAAAGAGAGAAGAAAATATTTACAAAAATGTGAGGGGTGTACTTACTTTTGTGAGATACTGTAAAAAAACAATGCATGAGATAAGCATCACTCAGATGCAAAAAGGTGATAAACACATTTTGTTATTTAATTATTTTATTTAAAATAAGTAGCAATTGTTTGGTACACAACAGGAGGAGCAAACTAAATATCCATTCATTATTTTGATAAACATTGTATCATTTATTATTAATCTACTTTAACGACAGATACATATAAATCGTGTTTTACACGCTCAGAATTTTACAACACTCCACAGATGGACGGACAAATTGTTTGCAGCCTCCCTGGCAGAAATCGTGAATTTTTATTTTTTTTTCATTGCGTGCCTGAAGCCGCTCCCGTCTTCCCGGGGATGGCTGTGCTCTCTCGGCGTTCGCATCGATGTTCATCTGCGTGGAAACATATTTAAACCACTGGCCAAATTAATTATCTAACTTTATATATTTTTAACTCGCAGGCAGTTCAGCGATCAGATCATGCAGCTCAACGATAACAATGCTGCGTCCACAACGAGGGACGCAAGATGCGCCTTATTATACGTCTCGCATTTCGCTCACTGGGGCATATGGTGAAGAATCAAGTTCACTGATTGTAGCAAATGTGTCTCTCTTTTTTTTTTTTTTTACATTGCTACTAGACATGTACAGTTAGTTTCATTTTGAATTAAAATTCGGACGGATTTTAATTTTTCAGAAATTCGGATGTATTCGAATTTCTGAATTTGAATAGTACTGAATTTAAACAAATCCTGAATAACGAAAAAAAAAAAAAAAATGGGACGCAATTAGAATTCGAATAGTTTTCAAATACTTTTTGATTTGGAATAGTTTTCAATTTCGAATTCGAAAAGTTTTCGAATTCAAATAGTTTTCCACTTCCCAAAGAGAATAAAATAGAATAGAAAATAAAGAAACAGAATATAATATATTTTTTTAATTCTATTCCTTTATTTTCTATTCGATTTTATTCTCTTTGGAAATTGGAAAAATATTCTAATTCGAAAAATTTGAATCAATTACAAAACAAATAAACTAGATTAGAAAATAAAGGAATAGAATATATATATTTTTATTCTGTTCCCTTAGTTTATTCTCTTTGGAAATTATATATAAATGATAATATATATATATATATATATATATATCTATATATATATATCTATATATATATAGATATATATATATAGATATATATATATATATATATATATATATATATATATATATATATATATATATATATATATATATAATATATATATTATATTATATTATATTATATTATATTATGTTATATTATAAATAATTATAAATATTCAAATTCTAATTTTTTCAAATTCAAAATTGATTTAAATTTTTTTCGAATTGATCCAAATTAGAAAAATTTGAATCGATTAGAAAACGAATAAACTAGATTAGAAAATAAAGGAATAGAAAAGAATAGATTTTTTTTTCTATTCCTTTGTTTTCAATTCTATTTTATCCTCTTTGGAAAAATATTCGAATTCGAAAAAATTTTCTATTCGAAATTGATTTAAATTTTTTTCGAATCGATACAAATTTGAATTGATTAGAAAATGAAAAACTAGATTTGAAAATAAAGGAATAGAAAAGAATAGAATTTTTTTTGTTCTATTCCTTTGTTTTCTATTTTATTTTATCCTCTTTGGAAATTGGAAAAATATTCGAATTCGAAAAAATTTTCTATTCGAATTTGATTTAAATTTTTTTCGAATCGATCCAAATTTGAAAAATTTGAATCGATCAGAAAACGAATAAACTAGATTAGAAAATAAAGGAATAGAATATATTTTTTTAATTCTATTACTTTATTTTCTATTCCATTTTATTCTCTTTGGAAATTGTAAAAATATTCGCATTCGAAAAAAGGTTTGAATTCGAAAATTTTTCAAATTGATCCGAATTCGAATTTGAAAAATTTGAATCGATTAGAAAATGAATAAACTATATTATAAAATAAAGGAATAAATAGAATTTTTTAAATTCTGTTCCTTTATTTTCTATTCTATTTTATTCTCTTTGGAAACTGGAAATATATTTGAATTTTTCTAATTTGAAATTGATTTGAAAATTTTTCGAATCAATCAGAATTCAAAAAATTTGAATGGATTAGAAAACGAAAAAACAAAATGAATTCCAAATAGTTTTCAATTTCCAATTCGAAAAGTTTTCGAATTCAAATAGTTTTCCAACTTGCAAAGAGAATAAAATAGAATAGAAAATACAGGAATAGATTTTTTTATTATTATTCTATTCCTTTATTTTCTATTCTATTTTATTCTCATTGGAAAGTGGAAAAATATTCAAATTCAAAAAAATTTTGAATTCAAATTTGATAAAAATTTTTTTTGAATCGATCCAAATTCAAATTTGAAAAATTTGAATCGATCAGAAAAAGAATAAACTAGATTAGAAAATAACGGAATAGAATAAAAAAAAATATATTCCTTTATTCTCTATTCTATTTTATGCTCTTTGGAAATTGGAAAAATATTCAAACTCAAAATTGATTTGAAAATTTTTCTAATTGATTTGAATTTGAAATATTTGAATCGATTAGAAAACGAATAAACAAAATGAATTCCGAAAACGTACTAAACGAACGAAACAGATTTAACTAAACTAATTTATGTAAATAATGAATCTAAACGGACCAAAACAAATTTTTTCGCTCTGCAGATGTCGAATTGCTACAAATGAAAATGTATTCTGGCTGAATAACCGTGGTCCAAACTAGCAGCTTAAAGCCGAACCAAACTGTATCTGAGCGCCACAAACTAAAAATTCTATTTCATTAATTTTAATTATTCAGGGCAACCTCCCCCGCCCCCCAATCCATGTCTCCATGCTTTATTTTGTTGAAAAATCACTTTTAAAAACACTCCCCATTTCTAGCGGCAACCATCTTGAGTAAGGGCAGATGATTTATGTAGCATTTACCTCCTGAAATCAATCCTGACTCAGGCATGTTCCGTCAGATTAGGCGACCCATCAGATCTCATAACGGAAGTGAAGTCCCGTCGTAGCCATCTTGGTACACCCTGCACTCACCCACACTAAGCCTACAGTCTGAAGTCGCCAAGCGGACATCCTTTTACACCCACCGAAATCTTGCATTTTACACATATTTTTACCACTAAACTCAGCTTATTTTGTCAAATACAGTATTTAGAAGTCTGTGACACTGTTTTGATGTTGAATTTTAAAAGCAGCGGCAAGCCTGTCGATCTCACACGTTCGGTAATGTGACAGAAGACCGCTGCTTTTAAAATATTCAACTTTAAAACAGTGTCATGGACTTCTAAATACTGTATTTCATGATATAAGCTGAGTTTAGTGGTAAAAATACGTGTGAAATGCAAGATTTCGGTGGGTGTAAAAAGATGTCCGCTTGGCGACTTCAGGCTGTAGGCTTAGTGTGGGCGAGTGCGGGGTGTACCAAAATGGCCGCAGTGGAATGTCACTTCCGTTACGAAATCTGACGGGTCGCCTAATCTGACGGAACACCTGCATGCCTGAGCCAGGATGGATTTCAGGAAGTAAATGCTACATAAAACATCTGCCCTTACTCAAGATGGCTGCCGCTAGAAATGGGGGGTGTTTTTCAAAGTGATTTGAAATACTGTATTTCATGATATAAGCTGAGTTTAGTGGTAAAAATAAGTGTGAAATGCAAGACTTCGGTGGGTGTAAAAAAGATGTCCGCTTTGGCGATCAGACTGTAGGCTTACTGCGGATGAGTGCGGGGTGTACCAAGATGGCCGTGACGGAACGTTACTTCCATTACAAGTTTTGATGGGTTGCCTAATCTGACGGAATACAGGCAGGAGGCAGAGAACAGCAGAGGGCACAGACTAAGTGTAGTGGATATAAACACCTTTACTAAAAAAGACAATTGGCAACACACATGGAATAAAGTATTAATTGCTTATTATGAATCCTAGGTAAAAGTCTCAACCAGACAGTGGACACTCAGGGGACTTTAAGGGTGAACATAAGGGGTGCATGGGCGCTGCCCCCCCCCTAATTTGCATGCGGGGTGCAGGACTCATAGGTTTCTATACATTTTTATTTAGAGCCTGAGCCTCTAATTGGCTTGAAAAAAGGTTGGGCTCGGGGCGCAGAGCTATGCGCCACGGACCCACCCACTTGTGACACTAGCAAATCAATATTCATTATTGTCCTCCCGGCCAATCAGGACAGGAGCCGAATCAGGTTGGCAGGAAGGAGAAGCCAAGGAAGCCGCAGAGAGGCAGTGCAGGGGGACCCTGGAGGTCTAAGTGCGGGGGGGGGACCGTGGAGGGCTGAGTGTGGGGGGGAGCCCTGGAGGGCTAAGTGCGGGGGGGGGACCATGGAGGGCTGAGTGTGGGGGGGACCCTGGAGGGCTAAGTGCGGGGGGGGCCGTGGAGGGCTGAGTGTGGGGGGGACCCTGGAGGGCTAAGTGCGGGGGGGGACCGTGGAGGGCTGAGTGTGGGGGGGACCCTGGAGGACTAAGTGCGGGGGGGCCATGAAGGGCTGAGTGTGGGGGGGACCCTGGAGGGCTAAGTGTGGGGGGGACCGTGGAGGGCTGAGTGTAGGGCGGAGCCATGGAGGGCTGAGTGCGGGGGGAACTGTGGAGGGGTGAGTGCAGGGGGGGCCGTGGAGGGCTAAGTGCGGTGGGGGACTGTGGAGGCCTGAGTGGGGGGGACCCTGGAGGGCTAAGTGCGGGGGGGACTGCAGAGGGGTGAGTGCAGGGGGCTCCGTGGAGGGCTAAGTGCGGTGGGGGGACCGTGGAGGCCTGAGTGGGGGGGCCCTGGAGGGCTAAGTGCGGGGGGGACCATGGAGGGCTGAGTGTGGGGGGGACCCTGGAGGGCTAAGTGCGGGGGGGACCGCAGAGGGGTGAGTGCGGGGGGACTGTGGAGGCGTGAGTGCGGACTTGGGGGGGTTGTTTGCCACCCCCCAAAAAAAGTTTAGCAACAGCTGCCACTGCAAACTAGGGGTAGCAGAAGACACCAAAGAACTGTCAGGGTGGACACAATGGGTTAGGCAGAGGTGACACCTGTAAAGGCTGAGAGAACACCAAGGGGGCGCCAATCTAAGTGTAGTATGAGTAAAAGGTAAACAGAGCACACAACAGTTGGCAACTCACCCAACTAAGGTAGAAAACACATGTATGTATGGTGATGGCAGTCGATTTTCTTTCTGCTGCTGGGCCAGTCCAGGATCCCAGGGAGGCAGATAATCAATGTTATTCATTTAACCTGTTAGTGGTCAGTAAGTTATGGCTGTTACTATATAAGAGGGTGGACAACATCACTCATCTATGCATCCAATCATATTTGTCCATAAAAACACTGCAAGGTAGAGTAGAGACTGGCCGGAGTGGGATCACTTTGACACAGTTGGCCAGAGAGGAATCACTTTAAAGCCCTTGGCCAGAGAGGGATCACGTTGAGGCAGATGGCCAGAAAAGGATCATTTTGAGGCAGATGGCCAGAGAAGGATCACTTTGATGCTGTTGGCCGGGGGGGGTTCACTTTTATGAAATTTGCCAGGGAGTGATCATTTTGATAATATTGGCTAAACAAGGATCACATTGATGCTGTTGGCCAGAGAGGGATCACGTTTTCACAGGTGGCCAAAGAGGGATCACTTTGATGATATTGACCAGGGAGGGATCGCTTTGACGCAGTTGGCCAGCGAAGGATCACTTTTATGCAATTGGCCAGAGAGGGATCACTTTGATGATGTTGACCAGAGAGGGATCACTTTAAAGCAGTTGGCCAGAGAGGGATCACTTTGACACAGCTGATTTTGGCCAGAGAAGGATCACTTTGATGATGTTGACCAGAGAGGGATCATGCTGAGGGAGATGGCCAGAGAAGCATCCTTTTGAGGCAGTTGGCCAGAGTGCGATCACTTTGATGCAGTTGGCCAGAGAGGGATCGCTTTGATGATGTTGACCAGAGAGGGATCACTTTAAAGCAGTTGGCCAGAAAGGGATCACTTTGACTCAGCTGGCCAAAGAGGGATCACGTTGATGCTATTGGACAGAGAGGGATCACTTTGATGCAGCTGGCCAGAGAGGGATCACGTTGAGGCTGATGGCCAGAGAAGGATCCTTTTGAGGCAGTTGGCCAGAGTGGGATCACTTTGAGGCAGTTGGCCAGAGAAGGATCACATTGATGCTGTTGGCCAGGGGGGGTTCACTTTGATGAATTTTGCCAGGGAGTGATCATTTTGATAATATTGGCCAAACAAGGATCACATTGATGCTGTTGGCCAGAGAGGGATCAGGTTTACACAGGTGGCCAAAGAGGGATCACTTTGATGATATTGGCCAGAGAGGGATCACTTTAACGCAGTTGACCAGATTTTGTATTGTTTGTTTATATGCATGTATCCCATAGGACAGGCTTGGTGCACATGCACAGGCTATTTTACGTGTATACACATCAATATGCGTCATATGCAATAAAATTGAATTTTTGTATCTCAACCCCAATCTGTCAGCTGTCTCATTTTAAAGTCCCACCCCCCCTCTTGTTCCTTTGAACCCGGGATGGAGGTACTACCCCGTGCCTCATTTAAAGTCCCAAACCTTCCATTGATACTTGATATTAGGGATGGAGACAGCTGACAGTAGCAGGCAGTTATCCCCTGCCTAGCTCTATTTGAGGTTTTGAGAGTGTGTGTTAGGGTACCTTTTGGTACACACACACCTTTTTGCAACATTATGTTGTATTTTCTGGGTCAATTACATACATCTTCCAGCATGGTGGCCAGCTCTGGGCCAGTGTTTTGTTCTTTGCCCGGAGCTGCGATGCGCCTTGCGGGCCCCCCCATCCCCTCCACGTTCACCCCAGGGAGGGTTGGTTTGATGTGGGGGGTGGGCGGGTACCGCACCGCGCATCGGCGCCACGCATCGCTCCTGCGCATGACGTCATTGGTTGGCGCCGTTGCACGGGAGCGGGTTTTTTCCATCTCTCCGACCTGGCTGGACGTGGTGGCGCCAGTCGTGGGCGGACTTCCACCGCCCAGGCAGGGGCCCCGCCCCATGCCTCGTCGGCTCAGCGTGACGTTGGCGGCAATCGCCGGCGCAGGTGGGCTGCATATCAGGCGTCTCCCCTCGTGCAGTCCTCCTCTCCACATACATGCAGATGTCATAACTTTGGGAAGCTCCTGTCCTTAGTACTTGAAGGTAACATTGCTTGATCATTTTCCTTGAGTTTTTACTTTTATTTTTATTTTTACCTTAGTTCAGTATTTTTGGTATATCTTAGTGGATCTACTTATCCATTTCAGATATGCTTCCCATTATTTGGAAATCATTGGTCACCTTTTGGAGAGGTCGGTATGCACTGAGTGGATGACGCCTGTTTGCGCCTGTCATATGTTGGATTCTCTGTCGCCTCAGCTCCGGGGAAGAGCAATGTCTTTTGACCCAGTATCTGTATCTCACCATGCCTTGTCACATATGTAAGTATCCAGAAACTGACTTGTCTGTCTTTTCTGGCTGCTATTTAGCCTACTTCTTGATACCATTTCACCTTGTTATTTCAGATATCCTATAGCATCCGCCCCTGAAGAAGTGTATTTCACAGAAACGCGTCGGGCATTATGGATGCAGCCACTGTGCGTTCTATAGGACTCCATTTTTATGAATATTTACGCATCAATTTTTAGACTAATTTTACATTATGTTATCTTTGTATTTTCCCAGCATTATATGTACAACAATTTTAGGATATGTATATTATCTATTTATTGTTGAGATTTTGTATTGTTTGTTTATATGCATGTATCCCATAGGACAGGCTTGGTGCACATGCACAGGCTATTTTACGTGTATACACATCAATATGCGTCATATGCAATAAAATTGAATTTTTGTATCTCAACGCCAATCTGTCAGCTGTCTCATTTTAAAGTCCCACCCCCCCTCTTGTTCCTTTGAACCCGGGATGGAGGTACTACCCCGTGCCTCATTTAAAGTCCCAAACCTTCCATTGATGTTGGCCAGAGAGGGATCAGGTTTACACAGGTGGCCAAAGAGGGATCACTTTGATGATATTGGCCAGAGAGGGATCACTTTAACGCAGTTGACCAGAGAGAGATCGCTTAGATACAGTTGGCCAGAGAGGGATCACGTTGATGCAGTTGGCCAGAGAGGAATCACTTTGATGCTGTTGGCCAGAAAAGGATAACTTTAATGCAGTTCACCAGAGAGGGATCACTTTGAGGCAGTTGGCCAGAGAGGGATCACTTTGATGATATTGGCCAGAGAGGGATCACTTTGATAATATTGGCCAGAGAAGGATCATTTTGACACAGTTAGCCAGAGAAGGATCACTTTGAAGCAGTTGGACAGAGAAGGATCACTTTGAAGCAGTTGGCCAGAGAAGGATCACTTTGTTGAAATTTGCCAGAAGGGGGGTCACTTTGTTGCAGTTGGCCATAACGGGATGACTTTGAGGCAGTTGAAGTCATTTCATTGCATTTCTGCACAAGGCATACAATTAAATTAAAACTGAAATTAGGATAAAAGGAACATCATAATGTGTAATGGCTACCTGATGTTCATTACCAGTAGAAGTGTTGTCTCAAATAAGCGTCCTTTCGTCTCCATATCTTTGCAGGACTTAAGCTTTCTTTCTAAAATAAAAAATCAAAGAGGTGAATGGAGATGCATCACTGAATTGCTTTTCTGACTTCTAGGTGATTAAACTGAAACTAAAAATGGCTCCGGATGCTCGGTAACCCGGCGACGCTACAACGTCCACATCATAAATCATCTCGTTAAACTCAGGTTTTGGCTGGGATCAGATTTGAGTGGAAGGATTGCAAGTCAGCAGGAAAAGAAAAAAAAAATTAAAAAATAAAATAATAAATGTGTTATCATAATAAATTTATGAGCGTGCTAAATTATTCTGCAGATCCGCACAATGAGCAGAGCCTGACTGCGGCCCTAACGATGGACAATTAAGAGGAGCCAGAAACAAGATGGACACGAGGTCACGGCCGCAACAAATTACCAAGAGACTGACAAGAGGGGAAGATTTTTCTATTTTGGGCATTTTTTAGCAGAACGAGATGAGCTCTCGTTATTGCTATGGAATGGCGGAGCTCTGATGTCTGCAGAGCAAAGGAACAGCCTGGTTCTGCAATGACCCTGTCACCAAACTAAAGATCCCTCAAAAAGAGGTACCTGTAGAGGTAGATACTGACTCCTGTCCCCCACTGTGCTTTCTCCTACCAGCCCCTATGTCACCACAATGTGAAGTTGTCCTTTAATACTTTTTTACCCCTCCCCCCCCCCGAGTGGCAAACACCTACCTAAATACTCACCTTCCGCCCCGCTTCTGAGTTCTTGAATCTGCGTTCATGTTTGGTGCTGCACAGCTTTTTCTAAAAGGCCTCCTGCTTGATGCCAGCTCCTACTGGGCATGAACATTGCTCATTCCTATGGATGTCTGGGGGGGTACGGGCCAGGCATTAGAGGAAATGGGCTGAGATACACCCAGGAACAATGGGAGCTGGATATGGTTGGCCTGTGGGTGGCTGGGCAGGGTGGCACAGTGAAAAACTTGGAAAAAAGGGATGAAGTTGAGTATTTTGGTAGGTGGCTGCCACTTGTGGGGGGGGGGGGACACAAATGTCCTTTGTTGTAAATTCATCATAAATCATTATACCCGCTGATTCGATAAAAAAAAAAAAGACGAGCTGGCTCACACGACCGTCATCAGCTAAAAAAGAGAAGGGAGGGATAGTGGTGACATCATTGTCCAGATATGGCCATATTCTGTCAATGTCACTCCCCAAATATTGCCATACTTTGGCAGTGATGTCATTGCAGTCCCCACCCCTTTGGTTATTAATATGACCATTCTTTTGCAGTGATGCGATTGCGGCCACTTCACCATTGGTTATGTGACTGTGGATGCCCGGTAACGTCAGTGGTTCCTAGGGATGCATCTGCTGCTTTCTGAGCAACCAGTGATGCGGGGTGCAAGCACCTGCTGCTTTCTTAGCAGCCAGTCATGTGGGGTGCAAGCATCTGCTGTTTTCTGAGCAAATAGTAATATGGGGTGCAATCACCTGCTGCTTTCTTAGCAACCAGTTATGCAGGGTGCAAACATCTGCTGCTTTCTTAGCAACCAGTGACGTGGGGTGCAAGCATCTGCTGCTTTCTTAGCAACCAGTGACGTGGGGTGCAAGCATCTGCTGTTTTACGAGCAACCACTAATGCAGGGTACAAGCATCTGCTGTTTTCTGAGCAACCAGTAATGCAGGGTGCAAGCACCTGCTGCTTCCTTAGCAACCAGTGATCAAGGGGTGCAAGCACCTGCTGCTTTCTGAGCAACCAGTGATGTGAGGTGCAAGCATCTGCTGCTTTCTTTGCAAACAATGATGTGGGGTGCAAGCACCTGCTGCTTTTTGAGCAACCAGTGATGCGGAGTGCAAGCACCTGCTGCTTTCTTCAAAAAAATAGTGATGTGGGGTGCAATAACTTGTTGCTTTTTTAGCAACCAGAGATGCAGGGTGCCAGCACCTGCTGCTTTCTTAGCAACTGGGATGTGGGATGCAAGTATCTGCTGCTTTCTTAGCAACCCTTGATACAGGGTGCAAGAACCTGCTGCTGTCTTAACAGCCGGGGATGCAGGGTGAAAGCACCTGCTGCTTTCTTAGCAACCAGTGATGCAGGGTGCAAGCACCTGCTGCTTTCTTAGCAACCAGTGATGCAGGGTGCAAGCATCTGCTGCTTTCTTAGCAACCAGTGATGCGGGGTGCAAGCATCTGCTGCTTTCTTAGCAACCAGTGTTGCGGGGTGCAAGCACCTATTGCTTTCTTAGCAACCAGTGTTGCGAGGTGCAAGCACCTGCTGCTTTCTTAGAAACCACTGATGTGGGGTGCAAGCATCTGCTGTTTTCTGAGCAACCAGTAGTGCGGGTTGCAAGCACCTGCTGCTTTCTTAGCAACCAGTGAAGCAGGATGCTATCATATATAGAAGCGGTAGAAATACAGATTCTAAATATGAGGCTCGGCTCTTGTTGAACAGGTGGCCAAATGTTTCGGACTGAACCCTCGGCTCATCCCTAGTCAGAACTTCCTGGTATTAGGGGACAACACGCTGTCCCTGCCTCCCAATGCCCCTCCTGTGTTGTCACCCTGTCACGTACAGTTCACAAGAGACTACAAAAGGAAGTTTTACCACACATTGAGCCAGTGTGGTCCACTACTGTCACCAATAGGAAACCTTCCCTGGGAAATGCCTTTCCGTCACAGAGAATGGTGGGAAAAAGAGAAAATATCCAGTGAGCGGAAGTTGCGTGGAGGAAAATGCCTTGGTGATGTCACAGGTCAGAGGAGAATGGGCAGACTGGTTCCAGATGATAGAAAGGCAACAGCAACTCAAATAACCACTTGTTACACCCAAGGTATGAAGAATACCATCTCTGAACACACAACGCATCCAACCTTGAAGCAGATGGCCTACAGCAGCAGAAGACCACACCGGGTGCCACTCCTGTCAGCTAAGAACAGGAAAGGCTACAATTCACGCAGGCTCACCAAAATTGGACAATAAAACATTGGAAAAATGTTGCCTGGTCTAATGAGTCTGGATTGCAGCTGCGATATTCAGATGGTGGGGTCAGAATTTGGTGCATAGATCCATCCTGCCTTTTATCACCGGTTCAGGTTGGTGGTGGTGGTGTAATGGTGTGGGGGGGGGGGGTATTTTCTTGGCACACTTTGGGCCCCTTAGTACCAATTGAGCATGGTTTAAATGCCACGGCCTACCTGAGTATTGTTGCTGACCATGTCCATCTCTTTATGACTACAGTGTCCCCATCTTCTGATGGCTCCTTCCAGCAGGATAATGCACCATGTCACAAAGCTCCAATCATCTCACCACTGGACAATGAGGTCCCTGTACTCCAATGGCCTCCACACTCACCACATCTCATTCAATTGGAACGAAGGATTGGCATCATGGATGTGCAGCCGACAAATCTGCAGCAGCTGCGTGATGCTATCATGTCACTATGGAGCAAAATCTCTGAGGAACGTTTCCAACACCTTGTTGTATCTATGCCACGACGAATGAAGGCAAAAGGGGGTCCAACAAGGTACTAGCAAGGGGGACCTAATAAAGTGGTCGGTAAGTGTATATATGGGAGTTACAGTAACATTAGCAAACAATAAGCAGTAACATATGCAAAATAGATAGCATATTATGTGAGAGAAATTACACATAGTAAAAATTTAATTAAATATGAAAATAAACATGTATTTGAAAGTAATTCTCACCATATTGTTTAATACAGACTAGTAATATGAATTCTTAAAAATAAATATAAATCATAGTTATGATATATTTTAACAGGATTAAAGTGCTGTTAAAGGTCAAAAATTTCTTAGACACAAAGCAAACGTAATGTCATTCATTTGGGGTTTACATTTACTTTTAAATAATATTATTAGTAATGATAAAAATAGGAATTCCCTGGAGAGCAGTCATGGCCCATTGATCCCCCGCACAATGGAAGCGGTAAATTGGGAAATTGTTTTATGATAGGACGTCGGATATTCCTCTCTCTTTCTCTCTCCTCAGCCTCCCAGACAGTTAATGGTTTCTTTTCATTTTATGACATTATAAAACTTTATGTGGCTGCAGCAAGCTACATGGAACTTTACACCAGTAAATAGAGTCAGATGGGGATCTGTCAGATTCAAGAGAGGAGTGATGTTATTTTTAATACATAAGAAAATTTGGCATACAGAAGGTGTGAAGAACAGCCTAGATGGGTAAAAATTCCACTGACAAAACCAAGGCACATTCCCGTCAACGTGAAAAGTTTGCACTTAACTGGGACTCGGCGGACTTCCAGGGTGTCCAATTTTGACAGACGCTTGACCTGCCCACATGCTTATTAAAGTGACTTGTATCCTTTTTTCTGGATTTGTAAGCCTGTGATAATGCAAACTGCTCTGGATTCCCGTTGTGACGGAACCACTTGGCACCACGATTAGGTGCTTCCTTCCGCCAACCAGTGCCTCCTGCCCTCCAAACCGTTCCGAGCAGTCCGAGAGCTAATACCAGTCCTTTTTACCCCAAACATCGTACACAGAGAAGATGTGAGAAAAAATCCAAAGGAATGACTGTTTATTGAAACTCCGACCCATATTTTATACCCTACAGGAGGACAGTCCCCTCCTGATCATATTACCCTAACAATACAAACTGTAAACAAGAATATAAATACCATAGCTAAACAACAACCAATATATACTAGAAACCAGTGGCAGCTGGTGCTCAATTTTGTGTGTGGGGGGGCAAATAAACCTCCTGGCCCCCCCTTCAATCGACCAATTGGCCCAAACTACCTACCCCATCCAGGTCACTGGTGGCTTCAGAAGCTTCCCAACTGCTTCTCCTCCTCGTCGGCTTCCTGGGAGGCTTCAGGTGCTTTCCAGCTACTTCTCCTCCTCGGCAACTTCCCGGGTGTCTTCGGTGGCTTCCCCACTGCTTCTCCTACTGGCCAATCTTGTCGCTTCTCCTCCCGGCCAATCAGGAAGCGGTTCTTAAGACCCGAAGCAGGAAGACAAGTGGGTGGGCTTGGGCGCAGTGCTCTGCACCCCGAGCCGACCCATTTTGAAGCCAATTAGAGCCTCATAGAAATCCATGCCTCCGGCGCTCGGCAAGGAGATTAGGGGCCAGGCGCATGGGGCTTGGGGGAGGGGGGGCGGCACCCCTGTGCCCCCTATGAGGGGCCACCACTGCTAGAAACATTAAGTTGATTAAACAACTAGCCACCTGAACAATGTTGAGATTAATCAGAGATCTCATTCCAGGCCAGACTGCCCGGCCCCAGGGTCACAACAAAGTACATTACACATGCCACCCCACAATAGTTTGCTAGCAGACAGAAACAATAGGTGAGTTAATTAGCACAATAAGCACATAATAAACAGTGATCTCCCTCCTCCTCAGACTACTAGGAAACAGAAGACTCGGGGCTTTCCAGATCTCATTAACCTGCTTTTTTTTCACATACTGCACATCTGTTTACTGAGTTTCCAGTTGGCAGAGACCATAATGGCTTCCTTGATGTTTAAATTTAATAATGTCCTTTTGCATTACAGGACATCTTACATGCTTGTAGCTCCCTCAAATGCCAGGGCCCATAGTCAGGAGGCAAGAGGCTAGCCTTCAGTCCCCCTCCCAAAAGCCTCTGTCCCGGGTGAGTCTGCCACACCCGTATTGTGAGCTATGGCCTTATGGCATTCATAGAGGGAGGTTGCATGTGTATCAAGAGGCAGTCCAGTACAAAGGCACTGTGGACCATAATGATCCATAATTATTAACACCTTCCTATCCAACCTTGTGTCCATTTAACTGGATTTAAAACAATGAAAAAAGTCCTGCTCAAATGCCCCCCCCCCCCCCCCCAAACCTCTATCAGTCAGATCAGCATGTAAATAGACTGGTGCAAGACAGACTGGATCAGCTTGTCAGGTTCTAATAGACTTCAACAAAATGGCGGCATTCTGCACAGAGATACTGGCTCCCAGTTGTATAAATGTGAAAGAAATGGGTAAAAGATGGCTTATCTGTGTGCGTGTCACCGGCGCAAAAACAAATCTTAGTTCCTCAAACAATATTACATACTAAATGTTGGGGATGCTGCATTCAAAAAAGACCCTTCACTTAGATGGGTAAGAAATACTAGTTGGTGTATGTGAATGCGCTACTCCCTTAATATACCACCACCTGTGATGCTTATCAACTACCAATCACAAATGTTTCATGTGCATAAGTTTAAAATTTTAGATCAATAAATCATATATCCATTCAATACATATACATATAACAAAAAGTCCTTCAGATATGTTGCAAAGTCTTGTAACCATTAAAGTGACTGACGTGCTCCTATATTGCTTCAATATTCATATGTGACTGAGTGGGACCCTCCACCATTCAGATTGGCCACTCACCAGATACTTCACTAGGGGTATGCCTTTGGTTCATTCAGGGATAACCACTCCACCCAGGTACCACTTCTCACCGGTTAAAAACTTGTGTTCTAATGCTCCTCATAGGAAAGCATAGGGACAAAAGGCGATCATAGCGCAATATGTTTGAACCATTTATTTTTAAAAAAATTCCAAAGGTTAAAATCACTCACATTTAAAAGTGCCCTCGAGCCGGCACGAAGCTTATCCAGCAGTTACGGACGAGTGGCTATTAGCATGGTTCGCCTGGTGTTAGTGTGCGGCCTCCACGCTCGGCTTGCGCTCCAAGCCTCGTTTCCGTTTTCGTCCGGTCACGTGATGCATAAAATTCTCCCAGCAGCCTCTACGCGTTTCGCATCATCAAATGCGTCATCAGGAAGCTCGGGCTGGGGCTCGGGAGGGAGGTTGCATGTGTATCCAAAGGCAGTCCAGTCCAGAGGCACTGTGGACACCATGATTAGCACCTTCCTGTGCAGCCCTGGTGTCCATTTAACTGGGCCCCCCACCCCACAGACCTCTATCAGTCAGATCAGCATGTGGATAGACCAGTGGAAGGACAGATACGCTTGTCAGCCTCTAGTAAACCAACAAAATTGCATCCATCTGCACAGAGACACTGGCTCCCAGCTGCATAAATGTGAATGAAATGGGTATAAGATGGCTTTAGCACTTGTTATCCACAAACGCGTTTTGTCCTTTTCAAGGCTCAAAATGATTGTAAACGATCACCTTGTAAAATAACCCATTCAGTTTAAAATAGAAATGAAAGTCAACACATTTTTGAATATGTAGCACTACCCCCATAGAAGTTACAAATCTTAGAGTTACCCACTACTGCACAGCCAGTCACACAGCATTTCCTTCTTGCTTCCAGACACAGAAAACAGTATTTTGGCTTGTTTTTTTTGTTTTATTAATAGGGAATGATAATTTGGATGGGGTAGGGATTATGAGATGCCCAACTTGACAAACAACAACAGATCTAGGGACATCTCTCTCTCTCTCTCTCTCTCTCTCTCTCTCTCTATTTAAAGCTTCCATTTCTTCCTCCCGCACAAATCTTGCTCCTTTGCACAGCTCTGCTGGGTTCACTCCTATAGGAGCTAACAGTCTTTTTGTCAGCTCAGCGACAGCCCATTACAGGCAGGAACTCTCAGTCCCTTGAAAAAGTAGCACATGTGGAGTGAATTGCATCCTCCTGAACTCCCTCTGCTTCCCTGTAGACACTGGTCCCAGCTCTACTTCTGCAGAAAATGCTAGCCCACCTGGCTGTCGCTTCACCAGCCTACCTGGCTGCTTCTTCCTTCCGGTCTATCCGACTGACACACAGTGGAGACCTCCCAGGACAAGGTTAGATAAAGTCTTAAGGACATCACTGTCTTCAAGAGAGACCTTCTGCAGGTGGCAGTCTCTCCCCTTGTCTGTCCCTGCACTGTGCTGATCCCCTCACTCTGTCTCTCTTTGCTCCCGCTGCCTCTCTGGAAAGCTTTCCTCCAACTGCCTCCTGTGGTAGGATCCTTCCAGGCCAGCCACCCAAGCTCTGGCCCTAGGTAAAACCTCTCCCCAGCAGGGGCCCCTCAAGGGTCATGACAGACTTCCTCAGTACTGCTTCTCCATCTTCTACCTGACTCCTGGCATGGCTCATGTCTATTTAAGGGCTCCTTAGTTCCCAGCTAGGCCCACTTCCTGGGGATTGGCTTCTTCCTCCCAGTCTAACTGACTGACACACACTGGAGATCTCCCAGGGCAAGGTTAGATAAAGACTTAAGCACATTGCTGTCTTCAAGAGAAACATTCTGCAGATGGCAGTCTCTCCCCTTGTCTGCCCCTGCACCGTGCTGATTTACTCACTCTGTCTCTCTTTGCTCCCACTGTCTCTCCGTAAAGCTTTCCTCCAACTGCCTCCTGTAGTAGGATCCTTCCAGGCCAGCCACCTGAACTCCGGCCTCAGGCAAAACCTCTCCCCGGCAAGGATCCCTCAAGGACCACGACAGACTTCCTCAGCACTGCTTCTCCATCTTCCACCTGACTTCTGGCATGGCTCATGTCTATTTAAGGGCTCCTTAGTTCCCAGCTAGGCCCACTTCCTGGGGATTGACTAACGGCCCTTAGATATGCAAGGTAACCCTCCTAGCTTCCACCCACTAATTTCTAGAATATTCTCCAACATTCTAGAATCAGGGAGTGGCACCAGAGAGCTGCGAGGATGAGTCATCCAGCCCTAACCTCTAATAACTCTGACCCGAAGGGCTTGGTATGGATGGGGGGGACCCCACGCAGTTTTTTCTGAATTTTATTTTATCCATTCTTTTCTTTACATTCATCTGTAAGCAGAGAAGCCAGCTGACAGCTGATGAGTCATCGGTTGTTAAGGATGCAGTGGCCTACTTCCCGATCCAGCTATTCTTCACACAGAATTCATATTGGTCGATCATTTTTCTGCTGACCTGAATCATTCCAAAAATTTTTTAGAAAACTAATAAATGGAACAAAATGAAAGGAAATTAAATGAAACAAAACTAAACAAATTCTGTGATGAATTAACAAAACCAAATTAGTAACATAACGAATCTATCTGAAACAATACAAATTGTTCCGTTCTGCACATGTCTAATGGGTATGTGAAAAAAAGACTGAGGTGAGTTCAGGGGAATGGTGATGTCACTGGAACTTGGGAGTGCAGATGAGTTTCACCAATGAGAAGAAGTCAGGAAAAGGCCAGGGTCAGCAACAGATCAATAGAAAGACTGGAGACCATATATGATCCCTAATAGTCCTTTATATAGCCCTGAGCATCCATATCCACAACAGGGTGCTTAGCTATAACTAAGGCTCCAGCTGAAAGGCGTTAGCATCCTGTTGTGGATATGGATGATTTTACCAACAAAAGACTATCAAAAATCGAATATGGTCTCCAGTCTTTCTCTTGATCTTATGTTTTTGAGGTACAGAAGAGCCCAGCTGTTGAGACCAATATTCCTGGAGCAGAAATTGGGTCCAGAGGCTGAGTCATTCTTATTGCCGTTTCAGGGTCAGCAACAGCCTGATAAGATGGTACCAATATGGCAGGTAAGGATGAAGTTGAGAAAATGCCAGATTAGCAAGGAACTACTAATATAGCAGGCAGGAAAGTAAATTGAGAACACATCAGTGTCAAAAGAAAAGCAGAGAAACAGACAGAGGAAAACCACAGAAAAGTCATGGAACAATCTCTCAGCACTTGTATTGGAAGGCAACATGGTCTAATGTCATATTTCTGGTATTTCATTCCCTGGTTGATACAGGCAGATGACCCCAAGTTGGAATGTAACCAATTACACATCAGAGCTTGTAGCATACCATAATCTGCATCTGAAAGCTAGCAAGGCTTCTGACAAGGGCTTGGCTCCGAGCCGACTGGTATGATAAGCGAGCTTCAAAAGGACCATAGCTGACAAGATGATTGATGAATGTCCTGCTACAGAAGATCAAAGGGCCAGCTAAGCTTGAAGATTGACTTAGGATACAGAGACATGATACATGGACAATGCTGCCCTTAGAGGCCAATACAGCAGGACAGACAGTAATATATAATCCCCAAGTATTGTGATTCCTCAAAAGTCTAGATGGGATGGCAATGGGATTGGGTCTGGATGGTGTATGATTGAAGTATAAAAAAGGGCACACAAGAAGGAATTCGTCCCTTTTCACTGTTGGTTCAAGCCTGGTGGCTCTCAGAGCTGCATGACTATCTCTTTACCATCTGAGCCTAGCAAGATTATACAAAGCCTTGAGCCTTGTGATAAGTATCTTTGATATCCTTGAATTATGTGTTCTATTGGTATAAGTTTGTAATATCTTTCTTTAGTATTTTTTATGTTAGCGTTTTCCTATGTTCTTGAGGAATAAATAAGACTTTGTTTTGTTAAGCCGTGTGCTTGGCTTCATAGCTAAACCTTGTATTATTGTGATATCAACAGTAACATGTGATTAGAGTTTCAATAGACTAGCTAACTAGGGGATTAGTCAAGTTAATACATAGGTGCAATAGATATAGGAAATTCTGTAATCACCCTCGAATAATATTTATTGTACCAATTACTCCAACTTGGGTCTTGCAGGTCCCAGCCTCATATTGCCTGCTTGATACCCAAAATAACCAGTGAGTGTGCATGTACGCCCATGAACATGCCACAACATGCAACCCCCTGGACTTGCATACAGATGAGTGACTGAGAACAATGTGCATGCTTGAGCTGGAATCCAGCTATGCAGGCTGGCCTAATCTTCGTGACACATGCAGATCTGTACAGTTAGTAGCAGGTGCTGAATCCTCGGTTGTGTTTAATGACACGTTGAGTTTTAACATCTTTAATACCCGTTGCCTTTTTAAAAACCTTTCTATTTGTGATAATGGCCAGGCTCCCTCCGTCTTACAAAGACTATATTTGTAAAACTAACGGCACTGCTATTCATGGCTGATTTAGAATGTTCAGCTCATGAGGAGTGTAATGACCTTCACAATGACATCCTTAATATGCACATTACAAATGAACAGATATATTGTAGGAAAGAACGGCATTAGCATAAACATATTTTCTTCTCCGCTGAATATGTGGAATAAATACCAGGCGCTCTTGCAGACTGATACCACGCTGAAGGGTTTTGTTTTTCTGCGTGAGGATTTCTTTTCTTGGTGGAGTAATCCACTTAACAATTATGTGAACTATACTTAATGCTATGCGTTGAAAAGCTGAACTCAAGGAAAAATGTGCTCTTGAGATGCCTAAATTGTTTAACCAGACCAATGATTTGTAGTTCTGTTAAGTTAGTCCTATGATCCGGCCAACCCTGCCAGACAGCTCAGCCAATTCAGTGGCCACACTTTACTTCATTGCAGCCACGCAATACAGCTTGGTTGCTGAGCCACTCCCAAGCTGCTGATTGGATAGTGAGAGAGCCTATCCAAATCGCCTGCTTTCTTCTGGTGTCAGCCATGCACCTTTCAGTCCGATTGCTGAATAGTCAAATTTTTATGTTTGACAATTCGAAGAGAATGGCACCTCTCCAGGCGCTATATCCCTTGTCCTTCACAGAAGTGCTGGGTGCCGGCTAAGGAGCCCATCCTCGCTCCTAGTACGAACCTCCGCCCCAGTCTCAAGTCTTTTGCAGACTCTAACAGGTTTTCTTCTAAGATTGTCCTGTATTTGGCTCCATCCATCTTCCCATCAACTCTGACCAGCTTCCTTGTCCCTGCTGAAGAAAAGCATCCCCACAACATGATGCTGCCACCACCATGTTTCACGGTGGGGATGGTGTGTTCAGGGTGATGTGCAGTGTTAGTTTTCCGCCACACATAGCATTTTGCTTTTAGGCCAAAAAGTTCAATTTTGGTCTCATCTGACCAGAGCACCTTCTTCCACATTTGCTGTGTCCTCCACATGGCTTCTCACAAATTGCAAATGGGACTTCTTATGACTTTCTTTCACCAACGTCTTTCTTCTTGTCACTCTTCCATAAAGGGCAGATTTGTGGAGAACACGACTAATAGTTGTCCTGTGGACAGATTCTCCCACCTGAGCTGTGGATCTCTGCAGCTCCTCCAGAGTTACCATGGATTGCTGATGAATGCTCTACTTGCCCGGCCGGTCAGTTTAGGTGGACGGCCATGTCTTGGTAGGCTTGCAGTTGTCTCTTTCCATTTTCAGATGATGGATTGAACAGAGCTCCATGAGATGTTCAAAGCTTGGGATATTTTTTATAACCTAACCCTGCTTTATACTTCTCCACAACTTTATCCCTGACCTGTCTGGCGTGTTCCTTGGCCTTCATGATGCTGTTTGTTCACTAAGGTTCTCTAACAAACCTCTGAGCTGTGTGAACAGCTGTATTTATACTGAGATTAAATGACACACAGGTGGACTATTTACTAATTAGGTTACTTCTGAAGGCTATCAGAGTAAAGGGGGCTGAATACAAATGTACTCCACACTTTTCACATATTTATTTGTAAAAAATGTGGCAAACCATTTATCATTTTCCTTCCACTTCACAATTATGTGCCACTTTGTGTTGGTCTATCACATAAAATCCCAATAAAATACATTTACATTTAGTCGTAACATGACAACATGTGGAACATTTTCAAGGGGTATGAATACTTTTTCAAGGCACTGTATATCCCTTTTTACACTGCAAGTACAGGGTTCTAAACGTTCCTCCTCCCAGTCTCCTGTTCACAGTGCATTCCCAACTCCTTGCATGTACCTACATTGCCCTGCCGCTCTTAAAACAGCACACCCACTGGCTGAGGAAAACCCGCCATCTTGTCCTTCAACTTTCTGGCCCACAAGACACCACAGTTTATGCGCGTCAAGGTTAAAGGGCCCCACCTGAGCCGGCAGAAGCCTACATCCAGAACTATTCAGATGTTGTAGCCTACCTGGAGGCAGAATTGGGATGAGCCATTGGCTCCCACTGCTGTCAATCAAACTCTGTGACAAGGGAGTGGGGTGGGCCATGCCCCCTTGTCTGTGTCTATGGACGAAGGCAGTGGGGCTATGGAGAGAGCCCGCACGAGAGCCCCATATGAAGTGGCTTTGTATGGGGGCACTGGATGAAGAAGAGAAGCCAGGGGCGCCAGTGGGGGGCCTGGGAAGAGGAGGAGCGGGGCTGCTTTACAAACACTAACTGCAGGGATTTCCACTGGGGTAAAACATGTTAGAGAAGGGCAGTACCTGGGTGGGGACTTACTGCTGGCTGTCTGTGGTCGAAGTTTAATCTAGTAGTGATATCATCAGTGAGTGCCCTTAGATTCATTGTAGCCAGCTGTCTTGTTATTTTAGCTGAAAAATAACCTGCCCAGGTACTGCCCCTTCTATCATATTTCAAACCAATGGGTTTAATCATAAGGATCCCATTGGGGTGAAATGTGTTAGAGAGGGGCAGTTCCTTAGTGGGGTACTGCTGCTTGCGTTTAAATAAAGTTCCATCTGGAAGTGACATCTTCACCTCCTGGGGACCCAGTTCTCAGCCAGCCCTGGACAGCTGCCATCAAGTTACCCTCCTCAGCACCTGGTAAAGGCTGAAGATCCATTGCTTCAGTCTAGGCCCCCCCGCCAACCAGTCGTTACCGCCCCTTGTCGTGATGTCATCATGCCTCTGGAGCCTGTGAGCGTCCTGCCAATGGACAGCCAATGGGAAGATTGGGAATAGACACCAGAAACTAGTGTAGTGTGAAGTGTAACCTGACTAACTTGTTTTACTGATTATTATTATTACATTTTATTATTACTATTATTATTATTATTATTCTTATTATTTTATTATTATTGTTGTTCAATAAGTTTTTATTGAATATTATTTAAACAGTGTACAGCATTGGTATACATATACAGTGGTAAGGTACCTGAGTTGACTGATTTATAACATAACCCATAATAGAAGACCAATCTTTACTTCTAACTGCCGTGTACTCTTCAATATAGTGGTATCATCATTCCTTTTATTTAGTACAAGGCGTCCATAATACCTATTCCAATTTAGAATAATTTTCTTACCACATACTGTACTCAAACTTTAGTAGACAGCGAAAAGGAAAACGGAGAAAAGAGGGGTTAGAAAAGAAAAAGAACGTAGGGAGAGAGAAAAAAAAAGGGGGGGGGGGGGGGGAACAAGTAGGATAGTTTCCAGTCTTAGCAGAATTCCTTTAGTAAATTCAGGTATATTCAACTACATGCTCTATTGAGACATTATGTTTGCATACTCTGCAGAGAACTTGAATGCGAACCAACAGGACCATATTTTATTAGCCAATTCGGATTTATTGCGTAATGTGAGCGTGCTACTTTCCATGTGATAGATACGATCTACCTCGTTTATCCATTGACGCAACGTGGGGATAATTTGTAGTTTCCAGTATTTTGGTATAAGCATTTTAGCTGCGTTTAAAAGATGGGGTGTAATAGATTTTTTATTTGCTCCTGTTGGTTCATTTGTGCAATGAAATAGTATTACCCACGGTTTATTAACAACTTCACTCCCCTGTATTTTTTTTATCCAGAGCAAAATGTTAGACCAATAAGGTTTGATTAGGGGGCAACCCCACCAGATATGGGCATGAGTCCCTTTTTCCCCACAACCTCTCCAACAGAGCTCTGATTTGGTTGGGAACGTTCTATGGAGCACTGCAGGAGTATAGTGCCATCTTGTCAAGAGTTTATAATTTGCTTCCGCTGCTCTTGAGGATATTGAGGAGATATGAGCAAGCTGTAGGATATTGGTGCGTTGAATGTCCGTTAATGGGCTTTGAAGTTCTTGTTCCCATTTGTGGAGAAAAGGCAGTTGTGTCAACGGGGATAATGACAATATAGCTTGATAAAAGAATGAGATAGGTTTCTCTGGTGCTTGTTCCCCTGCTAATAAGCACTCGATTGGGTTCAGCTCTGTTTCAGACCGTAAAGGCAGTGGGAGGGATTTGACAAATAATGATAATTGGTGATACTTCCAGTTGTCCATGAATGAAATTGGGGGCGTTGTTATCAGGCGGGTAATAGGGAGGATTCCTGTATCTGTGGTTACTTGATGTAGTAAAAGCGGGGATTCCGATATCCAGCTGCTAAACTTTGAGTCCATATTCCCAGGGGAGAAATAATCATGACCCGAAAGTGGCATAAGTGGAGAATTGTAGGACCATTTTTGTGATTTGCACATCGAGTCCCAAGCTGCTAGGGTTGATTTTGTGAGTGGCGAGGTTGTACTTGCTAGCTTACGATATTTATTAGGTATCCAGATTAAAGTGAACGGTATTGTGCCACTTAGTTCATTTTCTAATTGCCCCCAAATTTTTGAGTTCCTAAGGTATTTCCAGTCTGATATCCGGTTTAATATAATTGCGAGATAATAACTCTTAAAGTCCGGAATCGCCAAACCTCCTTCGCGCTTATGTTTAACAAGAAATTTATAAGCAAGTCTGGGGCGTCTGCGGTTCCATACATACTTACAGATCATAGATTGTACTAGTTTAAAAAACCCAGGTGGAATCTTATACGGTATCATCTGGAACATAAAGAGCAGTCTGGGCAACACATTCATCTTCACTATGACTTTTATGAGAAATACTAGATCTACCTTGGGAGGTATCTAGGGAGGGTTCCAAGGGAACATTAAAATCTCCTGCTAATATAATGCATCCGTGTGAAAAATCTCTTAGTTTCGTTAGAGTGGAAGCCAAGAAGCTAGCTTGTCCCTGATTAGGGGCATAAACCGTGGCTAAAGTACATGGTAAGTTACCCAGACTGCCCTTCAAGAACAAATATCTGCCTAGTGGATCTGCGAGAGTCTCTTCCAGAGTAAAAGAGGAACCCGTCCGGAATCCAATGGTCACACCTTTTGCTTTTGTGACATCAGAGAGGCTATAGTACCATGTTGGATAATGGTGGGCATAGAGCTTCACTGGGGTTGTGTGCGTGAGATGGGTTTCCTGGAGAAATATAATGTCTCCATATAAACGATTAAGTTCTCTATATAGTGAGTGTCTTTTACCAGGGGCATGTAGCCTGCGTACGTTAAGGGAGATTAACTTAATCGTGGCCATTGGATTCTTTTAGGATTCTCCACCTCTACAGTTATGCTGCCAGACTGGTAAAAAAGAGAGGGATAACAACAGAAAAGGGGGAAAATAGGAGAAAGGAAATCAAGAAGAAAATTATAAGAAGAACATCTATGTACACATTTCTTTTGTGCACGCAAAACCTTGCGGTACAACAGTCGGGAAGACGAGGATCCAGAACACCTACCCCTTGGAGGGGGAAGTGCCGTGGAACACCGGGATCCCCACCTCCCCGCATTGGGGAACGAGGCCGACACAGGGCCCAGACCACGCATGTCAAAAATCTCTCTAGGGGTATCAGAAGCCAGGTTACGAGGCCGGAGTGCTCTGTGGACCCTGTCTAGCTTTAAGGGGTGATCTGCAGGGTTTCCCAGGAGGCTGCTGAAGATACCTCTAACCGAGGCTGTTAAGTCATCATCTCTTGTTGCCTCCGGCAACCCCCTGATGCGGATGTTGTTTCTCCTGTTACGATTTTCATGATCCTCGATCTTGTATAAAGCCATTCTGTGCGCCAGGTTAAGGTTACGGGTGGAGGTTTGTAAGTCCGTAATGGCTGCTGCGTGTCTATCGAGGCGCTGTTCAGTCTCCTCTACACGCTCCAATACTTGAGCAAGGTCTGCTCTCACCCCTGATAGCTCTTTTTTAATCACCCTCTCCAGGCCATGCAACATAGATGCTAGGTCAGATTTTGCGGGGAGACCGCTCAATAATTCCGCTACTCCCGTGTGTCTGATCGGGCTTCCCTCTTCGTCTGAGCCTCCTGAGGACACTGGAGAGCGGCGCTTGGATTCCGGCCTATGGCGAGAGGCGGAGCTTACCCCCGATCCATGTGGTGAGCGGCCTAGTCCGTCTGCTTCCGCTTCCGTAGCGTGGAATGGCTTAATAGTGTTTTTGGGGGTCCCCTTCTTGGGCTGAGCCTTGCCCATTCTCTTCCCCATACTTGCCATCCGTGTGCGGGAGTTGGAAAGTGCTGTTAAAGGCTGATGTAAAAGGTGCCGGCCCGGAGCTCACATGAGAAGCGTCCTCACCGTCTCATGTCCAAGCCACGCCCCATTATTATTATTAGATTATATATTATTATTATATTATTCGATATTATTATTAGATTTTATCATTGTTACATTATTACATTTTATTATTATTATTATTATTATTATTATTATTATTATTATTATTATATATTATTTTTATTATATTATTAGATATTATTATTAGATGTTATCATTATTACATTTTATTATTATTATTATTATTTTAGATATTATCATTAAATTTTATTATTATTATTACATTATTACATTTGAAATACAATGTTTTGTAATCACATTTATTGTACGGGTATAATTTTTTTTCTTGGGGCATGGAATGTTTTGTATTAAACCCCGAGCCCAGGTCTCACTAAGGTTGAGAATCCCAGCACCAGCTGACTCTCACATCCCCTGCCAAGGAGTTTATCTTTTAATTCTCTTGCTTGTTGCTCATATTTCTTCAATTACAGTTCAGTCTAACAGATTGCCCATCTGGGATCGCCTTCTTATCGTGATATGGATGATAACTATCAAACCTCAGTAATAAATCTGTAGCTGTTACCTTCCTGTAACATTCAGTTATTAAAGCTAGATTCCAGCGCATTGAAAACTCCTGCACTGGTTGATGACCATAATGACTAATTTGCTTAGTGAAATAAGTAAATCTTTTATTAAAAAATAAATAAATAAAATTAAACCCCCCCCCCCAAAAAAAAATATATATATACATACATATATATACACATATATATATATATTGGCTTAATAAAATATTTACTTGATTTACTAAGCAAAAAAAAAATAATATATATATAAAGAAGATAATTAAAAGTATTTCTTTAAAAAAAAATAAAATAAAAATTTCCATTGCGAAAAGAATGCAAACAAGGGGATACCGTAGAGAGGAAGTGTATACAATAGGTGGAACTCTGCTTTAAGTCCTGTAAGTTGTGAGGTGGGGCCTCCATGGATCAGACTTGTTTTTCCAGCACATCCCACAGATTCTCAATTGGATTGAGATCTGGAGAATTTGGAGGCCAAGTCAAAACCTCAAACTTGTTGTTGTGTTCCTCCAACCATTCTTGAATTCATCAGACTAGGCCTGGTCATTAAGGGGGTAAATCCTTCTGGGGCTGAAGTGGTTAAAGCGGAGTTCCAGTCCCCCAATTCGATTTTTTTTAAGACTCCACTCTATCTTGATCCACTCTATAGGCACTCTTTAGATAGTGTTATTCATGTAGTCCATTTTATTTATGTTTGTATTTAATAAATGTACCTGGATCTCGGAAGCTGGCAGGGTCCATCTCCACTGTGGGCATCTGAAGCCCTCTTCTATCTATTTCAGGGGGTCGGTGCAGCTGGCTACCCACCATGCACCTCCCAATCTCGCGCCTGTGCAGTAATGGCACCGCGTGACACTCCTTCCTGCTGACGCGTTGCCATATCGGTTTTGGCGGATGTTCAATCATTGCGAGATTTCGTCACTAGACGATTCATAAGGACTCCTGGCATAAATGATGCCGCTATCCCTTGCGAATCGCCTAGTGACGTAATAGCCTAGGTTGGGACTGCCAGAAGTGCAGGAGAAAGAAGATAATTAAAAGTATTTCTTTAAAAAAAATAAAATAAAAATTTCCATTGCGAAAAGAATGCAAACAAGGGGATACCGTAGAGAGGAAGTGTATACAATAGGTGGAACTCCGCTTTAAGTCCTGTAAGTTGTGAGGTGGGGCCTCCATGGATCAGACTTGTTTTTCCAGCACATCCCACAGATTCTCAATTGGATTGAGATCTGGAGAATTTGGAGGCCAAGTCAGAACCTCAAACTTGTTGTTGTGTTCCTCCAACCATTCTTGAATTTGTCAGACTAGGCCACCTTCTTCCATTGCTCCGTGGTCCACTTGAAGTCATATTTTTGAGCTGTCACCATAAAAGGAATATAGAGAAATCATCTAATGAGGACACGTGTCCTCCATGGTCCAGTTCTGATGTCCATGTGGGTGCATTTGGCAATGGACATAGGTGACCAAGGGCACACACACATATACGGTATATATATATATATGTAGCGCTGGTAGATTTATGATCTACCATCTGATAGGTAAATTTAGTGAATTGCTCGTTAGGGGAGTTAGATTTGCCTCTGTTCCAGCTTGGCTGACGTTGCGTGTGATTCCACACTGAGCTGGTGGGTGTCACTGTTACCACTGGTTAGTGTTGGAAGGGCAACGTGTCGAAGCGTATGAGTGCTCCTCTGTCCCGGAAACAACTCGGTGGAAGTGGTCCTCCGAGTTGCATTCTGGGAGAGGGTATTGATGGGACAGATGCCATGTTTTGGGGTTCGTTTACAGCCACCTGCTGGCCCTCCTGGCTGACGGGTATGCATTAGAGTACCACCTCGGGGTCCTCCGTTCCGGAGGCCCGCGCCGATGCGGCGCGTGGGTGGGCCCAGAAGCCTGTCTGGGGCCTACCACAGCAGCAGAGGAATGGTCTTGAGCTGTCTATCCAGAGTGAAGAAGCTGGACAACCGAGAAGATCCCAGGGGAGGACCCGTCATGGAAGGATCATGCAGAGTTCTGGTCTGGAGAGGGGCCTGGTGACTCGGTTGGAGGACGTATCCTAAAGTAGTTGTACAGCATAGTACTGCCGGGTTGGCTTAGAGGTCCAAGTACTGTGTCTGACATTCACCGCAAAATTGAATACATCCTGTGGCAGAGGATCGTACGGGTTTATTTCAAGCAAGTCTGTGGCAGAGACTTTTGTTCGTGCTACGTACTGGCTGCTAGGCTAGTGAGAGAGGCCTATCCAGGCGAGCAAAGATCGTGTCCCACAAGGGGATTGCATCTGATTACAATATTCAACTTTAAAGGACGTTCTCAAGAATCCTAAAGAAAGGTATTTGAGTTCCCAGTAGCTTCCCTCCTGCCTCTTTCCTGCTACTTCCTTCATTACTTGGTTCAATAAAGCATTGAAAACGTACTCAAGTGTTGGTGCTTTTATTGTCCAGAGGTAAACTCAACGGAACCCTAGACCCGGTGCCGGTGAAGCAGGGGTGTCGAGAGTGAAGGTAACAGCCCGCTTAAACCAGCAGCTCCACCGAGAGTTTTATATATATATATATATATATATATATATATATATATATATATATATATATATATACATATACACATACACGTATATATACATTTTGTACATATACTATATACGGTTTATATATATATGTATATATATATATATACACATACACGTATATATACACAAATATATATATATATATATATATATATATATATATATATATATATATATATATATATATATATATATATATATATATATATATATATATATATATATATAAACCGTATATAGTATATGTACAAATTAAAAGAAGAAAATTTAATTTGCTGTTCATTTCAAACCATTTTTCCTTTGTAATTGCCAATGATTTAATAAAAAAAAAAAAAAACACCCATAAAAAAAAAAAAAAAAAACTGATTCAAGGGGTCTAGTGTTTTTTCATGGGGACTTTATCTTATTTATTTTTATTGTTACTGTAGCACAAATGACAGTTAAAAGAAAAAAAAAAAATGATGTGGCTGAAAATGCCAACAAATGACATTTCATTACTTGCTCCTTAAAAAAAAACAAAAAACAACAATATCTGCCAATGCTTAAAAAAAAAAAGAAAAAAAAAACAACTAAAAAAGACCCACAACTGCTGGTCAAATAGAATTTCTAAATATTTTTTTTTTTTTTTGCATTGATACAGTGCCTTGATAAAGTATTCATACTCCTTGAAATGTTCCACATTTTGTCATGTTACAGCCAAAAACATAAATGAATTTTATTGGGATTTTATGTGATAGACCAACACAAACTGACACATAATTGTGAAGTGGAAGGAAAATGATAAATGGTTTTCAAAATGTTTTACAAATAAATATGTGAAAAGTGTGGGGGGTACATTTGTATGGCGCCCCCCGGAGTCAATACTTTGTAGAACCTCCTTTCTCTGTAATTACAGCTACAAGTCTTTTTGGGGATGTCTCTACCAGCTTTGTACATCTAGAGAGGAACATTTTTGCCCATTCTTCTTTGGAAAATATCTCAAGCTCTGTCAGATTGGATGGAGAGCGTCTGTGAACAGCAATTTTCAAGTCTTCACACAGATTCTCAATTGGATTCAGGTCTGGACTGTGACTGGGCCATTCTAACACATGAATATGCTTTAATCTAAACCATTCCATTGTAGCTCTGGCTGTATGTTTAGAGTCGTTGTCCTGCTGGAAGGTGAAACTCCGCCCCAGTCTCAAGTCTTTTGCAGACTCTAACAGGTTTTCTTCTAAGACTGCCCTGTATTTGTCTCCATCCATCTTCCCATCAACTCTGACCAGCTTCCCTGTCCCTGCTGAAGAAAAGCATCCCCACAACATGATGCTGCCACCACCATGTTTCACGGTGGGGATGGTGTGTACAGGGGGATGTGCCACACATAGCGTTTTGCTTTTAGGTCAAAAAGTTGAATTTTGGTCTCATCTGACCAGAGCACCTTCTTCCACATGTTTGCTGTGTCCTCCACATGGCTTCTCACAAACTACAAATGGGACTTCTTATGACTTTCTTTCTCCAATGTCTTTCTTCTTGTCACTCTTCCATAAAGGGCAGATTTGTGGAGAACACGACTAATAGTTGTCCTGTGGACAGATTCTCCCACCTGAGCTGTGGATCTCTGCAGCTCCTCCAGAGTTACCATGGACCTCTTGTCTGCTTCTCTGATGAATGCTCTCCTTGCCCGGCTGGTCAGTTTAGGTGGACGGCCATGTCTTGGTAGGTTTGCAGTTGTGCCATACTCTTTCCATTTTCCGATGATGGATTGAACAGAGCTCCGTGAGATGTTCAAAGCTTGGGATATTTTTTTTATAATCTATTCCTGCTTTATACTTCTCCACAACTTTATCCCTGACCTGTCTGGTGTGTTTCTTGGCCTTCATTATGCTGTTTGTTCACTAAGGGCCCTTTACACTGGGGCGGGGGCGGCGGCGGTAAAGAGCCGCTATTGTAAGCAGCGCTTTACCGTCGATATTCGGCCGCTAGCGGGGCGGTTTTACCCCCCGCTAGCGGCCGAGAAAGGGTTACAAACCACCGCAAAGCGCCTCTGCGGAGGCGCTTTGCCGGCAGTATAGCTGCGCTGTCCCATTGTTTTCAATGGGCAGGAGCGGGGAAGGAGCGGTGTATACACCGCTTCTTCCCCGCTCCACAGATGCTGCTAGCAGGACTTTTTTTCCCGTCCTGCTAGCGCACCGTTCCAGTGTGAAAGCCCTCGGGGCTTTCACACTGGAGACACAGTAGCGGCTGTTTCATGTCGGTTTTCAGGCGCTGTTATTAGCGCAATAGCACCTGCAAACCGCCCCAGCGTGAAAGGGCCCTAAGGTTCTCTAACAAACCTCTGAGAGCTTCACAGAACAGCTGTATTTATACTGAGATTAAATTACACACAGGTGGACTTTATTTACTAATTAGGTGACTTCTGAAGGCAATTGGTTCCCCTAGATTTTAGTTAGGGGTATCAGGGTAAAGGGGGCTGAATACAAATGCACGCCACACTTTTTCACATATTTATTTGTAAAAAAAATGTTGAAAACTCTTTATCATTTTCCTTCCACTTCACAATTATGTGCCTCTTTGTGTTGGGCAATCACATAAAATTCCAATAAAATGCATTTATGTTTTTGGCTGTAACTTGAAAAAATGTGGAACATTTCAAGGGGTATGAATACTTTTTCAAGGCACTGTACCTGTTCCCCAGGGCATTGCCCACCCCTCATTTTTATTTTTATTTTTTGAGAAATTTCTGCCTATTAGCCCAGAAAATGAGCTTTTTTTTTTTATTTGACAGATTCAAGGCTCCCATTGATTCCAATAAGGCTCAGCGTCTAAATCTCTTTGAAATTCGCAAAGCCCTGCTTGAACCCAACCCAGGGCAGTTCGGCTCATCCCTTAAGTAGTGATGAAAGGCAAAAGTGTCAGTGAGTATTGACAGATTGCATGTGCACATCTATTACCTGTATAGGATTAGATATCGCTGATCTCAACTATACAGAACACAAAGGTGCTCAGGCCATGCTCGATGGCGTCTTCCATAGTGAGTGCGAGATACAGGATTATCCGTGGGACTGTGAGATTAATAATGTATAGAAACTAGTTCCCGATACACTAACATGCCCTCATCCATTACTCATTAGCTCAGGTACAGGAACCCTTCATCAGACCTCATATCACTGGATGTCACATTGACTTGGTTTGAAAAAAAAAAAAAAACGCAGATATAGGTGTAATGATAGTATTCAGTAAATGAATTCCTTACTTTTATTTCACATATATTTATTGAACTCTTTCTCCATGTCTTTTTAGGCTACGTTCACATCTACAGTACAGTATGTGACTGTATAGCTGTTTTTTTTTTTGGATAGAATGGTCTGTCAACCAAGGAAACAAAAAGGGTTTGGTGGTGGATGGATTTGTAATAAGGTCTTATTGTCTGGGGAAATAACTCTCTCTTCGTCCTGGTGACTACTGTCACAGGGATGGGATAGTGATGGTCGTAGACCCAAATTCTTGAGTTTGTTCCCAGAACAGGGTTAGAGGATGTATCTGTCTGTGTGTTGGAGAGCTTTCGCATCATTGCCTTCCCTGGAGGTGCAACAAGAAGCGAGGTGAATCCTCAAACTAAGAGGAATTCCCCCCCTTAGATAGGATAGGAGGAGGTAAAAAGTGTGTCGGTGATATCAATGGCAGAGGCGCCCAATGTCGTGCATCCAAGGATGGGTCGAAGCCCCATTTTTGAGTTGTCACCACAGGAATAGACGGGACACTTTCAAATGAGGCTCAGTGGCGGCTGGTGGATTTTTGTTTGGGGGGACGGCAAGCAATCGACCCCCCCCCGCAGCAACTCAAACCCCCCCATTCCCCTTCTCTCCGCGCTGTCCACTGGCAATGGAGGGCATCTGAGGAGCAGCATCTGGGATAGGGCATCCGAGGAGCGGCGGGGATCAGGGCACCAAGCAGTGGCGGGGATCGGGCATCCAGGCATCGGCCAGTGGCTCTTCTCCTCCTCCCTTCCACTGTGTGTCTCCTCCCCTCCTCCTAGGCATCCAATAGCATCACCTGTCCTTTCAGCCAATCGGGTGACGGATATAAGACCCGCTTCTCGATTGGCCGGGAGGAGGATCAGTGTTGCAACAGCGAATATTTATTCATTGTTGCAACACAACTGGGTGGGCTCCAGGCGCAATGCTCTGTGTCCTGAGCCCACCCTATTTTGAAGCCTATTAGAGCTTCTGGCTCTAATCAGGTGCTTCAAAAAAAACAAAAACCCTGCTTGGCAGGGCGGCGGGGCATGGATAGGGGGGCAGCGCCCGAGTGCCCACAATAGACGGGTTGCCCCTGATGAGGACACGTGTTCAGATGACACTTATCTAAGAGGGGATTTGAGGGGTATAGTCGCGAACGTAGGAGTGAAAGTAATCATTCTAGGCCAATAGTTCATGGTTAACTCTAAACCGATAACCTGTAAAGACACCTTCCCATCTGGTGTATAGTAAAATACCAGTTGGGGCGGGAACACTGATCTGGGGCGCGCAGTGGCGTGATCTGTCACCGACGGATCACTGCCTAGCCATGACTGATCACTGTACCGGCCCGCTGCCAGTGTAAACAATAGATGGCTTCCTTTCATGCCTTCCATTGTGTACAATGGGATTTGCTAGCTGTGATTGGTCACAGTGATCACATGGTACAGACAGGGCCAATCACAACTAATCACAACAAAAGACACTGAATGAATTAGTTTCATACAGGAAAAATTGTTGCTTATACCAATGAAATGTATTGGTATAAGCAATCATAATGTGTAAGAAAAAAAAAAATTAGGATCACTTCCCCAGAGCAGTACAGTGTTACTATGGTAACCTTATATTGCTCTAGTCACAGTGTGTTAGTAAAAGAAAATCGTAAAAAAAAAACTGTATATATATATATATATATATATATATATATATATATATATATATATACATATATATATTTACATACTGTCACCAATCAGTGCCCCTGACCATCGCCACGCCCTTTTATATGATGATGCTGTACTTTTCAATTTGATTCACTTTAAGCTGAGAAGTGGAGATAGTCAGCGCGGAACATATTGCAGAAGGTAGTATTTGGGGCATTAGTGGTAGGTTGACTAAAGCATATAAACCCAAGGTAAGTATAGTAACAAGTCCTATTTGCAACCTCAGAACACCCAGTAAGAAGACAGTATGGAACCGGTCTAAACTACGTGGCATGTTCACCAATGCCAGGAGCCTGCCGGACAAGATGGGAGACCTAGAGTTACTGTTATAAGAGGAGGGTTTAGATTTTGTGGGAATTTCAGAGACCTGGTTCAACAGCTCTCATGATTGGCTGGCAAACATTCAAGGCAAGGGTATACCCTTTATCGCAGGGATAGAGAGGGTAAAAAAGGGGCAGGGGTATGCCTATATATCAAGAATAATGTACAAGTGAATGTGAGAGATGACATCACTGAGGGAGCTAGAGAGGAGGTGGAATCCTTATTGGTAGAGCTCCAAAGGGATGAAGCTAAGGGGAAAATAATACTGAGTATGCTATAGGCCCCCTAACCTGAGGGAGGAAGGGGAGACGGACCTCTTATCACAAGTTGGATTAGCAGCAAGGATGGGAAGTGTTATCATAATGGGGGAATTTTATTATCCATACATAGACTGGGAGAAAGAAACCGCTCATTTGTCTAAGGCTCGCCAGTTCCTAAATGACTTGCAGGACAATTTCATGGTTCAGATGGTAGACGCACCAACTAGAAACAAGGAGTTACTAGACCCACTAATTACCAACAATACAGACCTGATCACGGATGTGGAAATACGGGGCAATTTAGGAAACAGCGACCACAGGTCAATTGGCTTCGGTAGAAATTACACAAATAAGAAACATAAGGGGAATACAAAGACATTGAATTTCAAAAGAGCCAACTTCCCTAAACTATGAACCTTGCTAGAAGATATTAATTGGGATAAAATTTTAGGAACAAAGAACACGGAGGAGAGATGGGTTTGCTTTAAGAGCATATTAAATAAGGGCATTAGCCAATGTATCCCATTGGGAAATACATTTAAAAGAGCAAATAAAAGTCCTGGATGGTTTAACTCCAATGTTAAAATGCAAATACCGCACTGGTGACACCACAATAGGGATAAAACTTTTCCGTGGAAGGGAGTTTAATAAAACACGTGGCCACTCCTTAAGAAAAGAGGTTTAACCTTAAACTGCATAGAAGGTTCTTTACTGTAAGACCGGCAAGGATGTGGTATTCCCTTCCACAGGGGGTGGTCTCAGCGGGGGGCATTGATAGTTTCAAAAAACTAGATAAGCACCTGAACGACCACAACATACAGGGATATACAATGTAATACTGACATATAATCACCCACATAGGTTGGACTTGATGGACTTGTGTCTTTTTTCAACCTCACCTACTATGTAACTACTATGTAAGTGCATACACTATATTGTCAAAGGTATTGGGACGCCTGCCTTTACACTATCATGAACTTTAATAGCACCCTAGTCTTAGTCTGTAGGGTTCAATATTGAGTTGGCCCACCCTTTACAGCTATACAAGCTTCAACTCTTCTGGGAAGGCCGTCCACAAGGTTTAGGAGTGTGTTTTTGGGAATGTTTGACCATTCTTCCAGAAGCGCATGTGTGAGGTCAGGCACTGATGTTGAACGAGAAGGCCTGGCTTGCAGTCTCTGCTCCAATTTATCCCAAAGGTGTTCTATCGGGTTGACGTCAGGGCTGTGCAGGCCAGTCAAGTTCCTCCACCCCAAACTCACTCATCCATGTCTTTATGGACCTTGCTTTGTGCACTGGTCCAAATCATTTGGTGGAGGGGGGATTATGGTGTGGATTTGTTTTTCAGGGGTTGGCCCCTTAGTTCAAATGAAGGGAACACTTAAGGCGTCAGCATACCAAGACATTTTATCCCCTAGGGTCTCTGCTAAAAAATAAAAAAAAAATGTATTATGTTTGGGGATTATAAGTAATTTTCTAGCAAAGAATACTGATTTAAACTTGTAAACAAAAAGTGCCAGAAAAAGCCTGGTCTTCAAGTGGTTAAATAGGCTCTGCCTGACCCAAGATGGCTGCCAATTGGATGCTTCCCCAGTGACCCAGGAAACCAAAGAATAACTATGTTCCTCTTGACTCCCTCTCCAACCACAGTGTGGCCGCGAAAGAGCGCCACCTGCAGTGAAGAAAGTAGACTACATGCCCACACCCCCCAGACTGACATCCTCCCATTAAGCCATTTTGATATTTGCATAGTTCCTCCCAAGTGCCAGCCTTCTGCTTGCATCAGGGTTAGGGCTCTTGAGAAGAGTTCGGAGACTGTGATCTTTTAAGGAAACTATATATACAGGACCCTGCTGGCCCCTCCTACCAGCCATTATCTTCCTGCATTGCGCAGATAAGCACAGTGACCCGTGATAACATCACTGGGTCTAAAATAAGGTAAGTAATGAAAACAGAAAGGTTTTTTTTTTTTTTTAATCTCATTACCATGTTGATAAGAAGAGAAAATGAGGAACCGGGGAAGACAAATATAAGAAGATTAAACTTCAGCTTTAAGGCAAACATGCAAAAACAGAACATCGTCGCGCGTCTAATCATGGCAATTACCCCCGAGGATTTTACTGTCTTGTCCTCCCGGCTCACCTCTGATCTGTGATTTACTTCATTTCATTAGATTTTATTTGTATTCATTGCTTTTCAAATCATTTTCTTTGTATTCGGTAACACCATTTCCAGAACCTTAACTCGAGGTAATACTAATTTGGTGGCAATGAAACTGAAGCAGCTTGATATTCGAGTTGTGGATGGCAGAACAATAGGATGTGGGATGTCTCCGGGCCCCTCTTCCCCCAAGTCAGCGACACAACTTTTCATTTACAGTATTTTCTGATGTTGGCAAGGTGCCAAAGGTGCCGAACAGGAAAAAAAGTTAGGTCGTTGTCACGGACCTGGCCGGAGCAGAGGCTGTTGGAGAGGACTGTGTGCGGGCCTGTTGCCCACCGATTATGGGCCCTAGCATTTGAGGTGAATGAGAAATCCAGTCTGAACTGTATTAATCGGACTCAGTCATGTATATATTGTATGGGGACTCCTTGCTGTGGATCTGTGTCCCTGAAGAGGGAGGGGGGGGGGTTCCTCCAGCAGCCCCCTGCTGATAAGACTGATTCATTCTGTTGGGACACATCATGTGAGGAGATGCTGGTGTCAACTTGTGCTTATGTTAATTGAATGAGCTAATGACATTGTCCTCCATACAATGTAGGAGACGGGACGACTCCTATTGGAGCTCATGTTAATTAGGTTAGCTTTGAGTCATCCTGGTGTATAAATGTGTGTGAGATCTCAAATAAAAGTTAGTTCTGATGTACTCCAAGACTGGTGTTGTCTAGTTCTTGGGGTTCCTATAGCCAGATCCATTGGACTCGTGTTCCAGAACTTAGGAAGCGGTATATGACGGAAGCACTCAAGCGGAGTGTGGGACGTTCCGTGACATTGGTGGCAAGCAGTGGGATACCTTCCTGAAGTCTGGGACATCCAAACCTCCAACTGGATCCAAGATCAGCATAGCAGACTTCAGTCACCCCAGCGGAGATATGGACCTGGCATCAGAATTCCCGGGGCTGCTGCGGATCATCCTTTCAACGTACACCAGGACTGTGTCTGAGGATGAATACCTGGAGCTTAGGCAGCAAATTCGGGTGGAGCTCTGGATTGCAGCCCTCCGCCTCGCTGGTATAAAACAGGGCAAGTGCTTTCCAACCCAAGAGCAACGGGCCAGTGACCAACGGGCATTGCGGATAGCACTCCTGGGAGAGCAGCCCCAGGAGCAATGGGTGACTGAGTTGGACAGGTTGGTCCAGCAGGAGATAGAGCTGGACAATCGGTATCGGGCTCTGCTATGGCACGCAGAGGAGGGATATTTAGGGGAGACAACAGAATGCTCTCCGGAGGGATATGACTTTGGCGGCCCTGGATTGCTGTGGGAGAACCTTACAGATCTTTTTATGTTTGGCGATGAGGGGGAACCTGACCTTGAGGACATGAGAGACTATAGAGAGTCTATGCTCAGTCTTGCAGGGGTCTCAGAGCTCAAACCTGATCTGGACCATTTGCTAAGGAAGGAACAGCATCTGGAAAGGGCATACAGGAAACTGCTAGAACAAGTTCAGCAGCATGCCAGAGAATCGGCAGTGGAAAATCCGGAGATTGCCATCCCCAAACCTGAAGTGCTGACAACAGGGCAGAGCTCTGCTAACCTCTGCCCAGCACTGATAACATCTTCTGGGTTCCATGGACAGGAGATGGTGAACCTCTATCCCCAGACATCAGTTGCAGAGACATGGGACTTGATAGACTTTTCTGCTGAGGAAGAACAACCTTATGAGCCTCCAGCAGAAGAGCTGCTATCAGGGCCAAAGTTCACTGTGTTCTGCCCAGCACCAACAGTGGCTTCGGCCTTCTTGAGAGAAGAGGTAGTCGGCCTTTCTCCCACAACACTGACAGGGACATGTGATTTTCTGCCAGCAGCATCTATGGAGTTAAAACAAACTTCTCCAGCTGAAGATCTGGTAACTGAACAGAGGGTCCAAGACCTCTGTCCCACACTTTTACCACTTCCAGAGACTGGGGATTTAATAGAGGTTTCTGTAGAGGAGGAACCACCTGGCAAACCCCCAGTAGAAGTGCTGGCAACCGGACAGAGGGTCCAAGACCTCTGCCCCACACCTGCAGCAATTGTGGAGGCCCAAGGTGAGGAGGTGGCAGTCTATCGCGAGCTGCAGATCAGGATCCAAGGAGAGAATGCAGTCATCACCTCACAACTGCAGCTTGATCTGGTGTCGGTTGATGGGGCTTCAGTCCCCACCTGTATACCCCAGGGATGCTGGGCAGTGGGCCCAGATCCCCAACAGCAGGATGGAGTGAGCCCAGTCCCACTGTCTTCTCTCCAGTGGCAGAAAGGATTCCAGGGAGAAGGGCCAGTCCGGGCCTCTCCCCAGCGGCAGATATGTTCTCTGAGAGAGGCAGAGGATGGCTGGGTGAGTAACACACTGTTTGGAATAATTTGTTTGGGGTACTGTGTGGGTACAGGCAGTAGAGGACTGGAACTACTGACTAACTTCGGAGTCAACCCGTCTGGGGTCTCCTCCTATGTTAGTCTCCTGCCGAAAGGGGAGAAATGTCACGGACCTGGCCGGAGCAGAGGCTGTTGGAGAGGACTGTGTGCGGGCCTGTTGCCCACCGATTATGGGCCCTAGCATTTTAGGTGAATGAGAAATCCAGTCTGAACTGTATTAATCGGACTCAGTCATGTATATATTGTATGGGGACTCCTTGCTGTGGATCTGTGTCCCTGAAGAGGGAGGGGGGGTTCCTCCAGCAGCCCCCTGCTGATAAGACTGATTCATTCTGTTGGGACACATCATGTGAGGAGATGCTGGTGTCAACTTGTGCTTATGTTAATTGAATGAGCTAATGACATTGTCCTCCATACAATGTAGGAGACGGGACGACTCCTATTGGAGCTCATGTTAATTAGGTTAGCTTTGAGTCATCCTGGTGTATAAATGTGTGTGAGATCTCAAATAAAAGTTAGTTCTGATGTACTCCAAGACTGGTGTTGTCTAGTTCTTGGGGTTCCTATAGCCAGATCCATTGGACTCGTGTTCCAGAACTTAGGAAGTGGTATATGACGGAAGCACTCAAGCGGAGTGTGGGACGTTCCGTGACAGTCGTGAACCGCGAACCCCATTGAAGTCTATGGTATCCGAACATGAAAAATCAAAAATTTCCCATTTTGAAGGTTTTTATGCAAGTGATTGGCCATAAAAAGGGTATGGGTGGTCCGGGTACTGCCCTGGGGGACATGTATCAATGCAAAAAATGTTTTTGAAAATGATCTTTTTTTTTCAGGAGCAGTGATTTTAATGAGCTTAAATTGAAACAATAAAAATAAAAACTTTCTTTAACCGATCGGCTCTCCTCTTCTCGGGCATGTCAGCACGAGTAGAGAAATAGCAGATACACGGCTTTTCCTGTCTACACTGTGATCAGCTGTGATTGGACACAGCTGATCATGTGGTAAAGAGCCTCCGTCCATCAGAGGCTCTTTACCTAGATCAGGGTTGCAGTGTGTCAGACTGACACACCACACCACCGATCGCCGTGCTGCGCACCCCCCGCGGGCACGCAATTTTTGCTTATCCTACTGGACATCATATGATGTCCAGTCAGGATAACTCACCCACTTCCCAGCTGACATTCTGCTATAGGCCGGATGAGAAGTGGTTAGATAAAGTACCTGGGGGGTCATCTGTACCATGTATAGAACCTGCTGCAGCAAAAATTACATTTTAAAAGAGAAAAAAATTAGTCAAATCGTATTTAAATTCATGGTTGCAATTTTCGGACAACAATAAAAAAACGACATAGGGTCCCCCTTCTCCCCATCAAGAGGCCCTTGTCCCCATCAACATAGGGACAAGGTGCTTTGGGGTGGGCGGGCACTCTGCCCCCTGGCCCCAAAGCACCCACCCCCATGTTGAGGGCATGTGGCCTGGAATGGTTCTGAAGAGGGGGGCGCTCGCTCATCCCCCCCTTCCTGGCCTGCCAGGCTGCGTGCTCGGATAAGGGTCTTGCATGTATTTTGTAGGGGACTCCACACCATTTTTTTTTATTTTGGCATGGGGTTCCCCTTAAAATCCATACCTGGTCCAAAGGGTCTGGTATGGACTGGGGGGGACCCCACACTATTTCTTTCTTTTTTTATATATTGATGGTGGGCAATTGCAACTGAGAGTCAATTTAAATGTGATTTAACTCATTTTTGTTTCTTTAGAAATGTCAGTTTTGCTGCAGCGGGTTCTATACACACTACAGATGTGCTACTTTTCATGCAAACTAAGGGGACCCCCCCCCCCCCCCGTCACTATATTTAACTGAATTTTTCATTTTTATTGTTTCACTTTAAGTGAAACAATAAAAATGAAAAATTTGTGTCCCCCCCATACGTATCTACTCCATACATGTACTCCATGCTCATACTGGCCAAAACAAATTGGAATTTTATTCGGCTGTATCCCACTATCTTGCAATAAAGGATGACTGTATATGCTGACTTACTGGGGTTATAGCATTTTTTGGGCACTATGTAGCTCTGGAGGTTAGCGGAGACCTTCCAGCCTGAGAACCCAGTACTTGGGGCTGTGGATTGAAGATGAGGTTGCAACGCTGTCTCACCTTTTCCAGTTCTCAAAGTGCGCCCCACCCCCGACCGGTAGTACCCTCAGTGGTGCCCAGGCTTTCCCGTTGCTCAAAGGAGACTGCAGGAAGCTGTTTGTACAGTGACAGCAGGAGGAACCCCAGGAACATCCGTTCCCTCATCTCTCCTGTGACTAATGACCCCGGAAGCTACATTTATTACATCACTCTAGGGGCTTACAGCTGTCATACCTAAGCTAGTATAGCGGAGGATGCAGCTATTCAAGCATGATCTGTGCTTGAATAGCTGCACTGGGGGGCAGGGGACCCATTGGGGATCCAAAACCTCTGATGTCTCCATAAAGAGTACCTGTCACCTGCCCATGCTATCACATAGGTTTCATGTACACTAGCCTACACTGGCATTTTTTTGCCAAAGCTCCTAAACTCAACTCCATTAAAACCTATAGGTCAATGTACACATAGGCTTTTACTAGAATTTAGGAGCTCCCGCATTTAGGTGAGCTTCAATCTCACTCTCCTGAATGCGGAAATATTGCATTCAAGATAGGAACATCTTGAACGTCAGCCGTGGTGTGTTTTAGCTGCAATTTCAACGCGATTTTACCACATTTCACGTTTAGCCATGTCCGCGGTAAATATAGGCTACTGTATATGAAGCCTTAGCCTCCTTGTGATAAAGTAAAAAAAGACAAAAAAAAAGGTAAAAAAAAAGCTACAAAATAAATAAAACTAATAAAAAAATGTTTTAGTACCCCTGTCACCCCCATACACACCCCAATATAGAAAGTGCAGGGTAGGGCAAGCCCATCTATGTAAACATTAATTGTGCTACACATGTGAGGCATTCTAGGGCCATGATTCACCGTTAATGTGGTTTTAAGGTCAGAAGGTTTTTTTTTATCTCATGCATTCTCCCCCTCAGCCCCCCTAATACTTACCTGAGCCCATCCCAATCTAGCGATGTTGCACGAGAGTCTTGGCTACCGAAGACTCTCCTTCTTAATTTGCTGGGACAGCAGCGGGGCACCATTGGCCAGTCGACAATCCAGACCTCAACCTGATAGAACATCTTTTTGGATGAATTAGAGCAGAGACTGCGAGCCAGGTCTTCTCATCCAACATCAGTGTCTGACCTCACAAATGCCCTTCTGGAAGAATGGTCAAACATTCCCATAGACAGACTCCTAAACCTTCTGGACGGCCTTCCCAGAAGAGTTGAAGCTGTTATAGCTGCAAAGGGTGAGCCAACTCAATATTGAACCCTACGGACTAAGACTGGGATGTCATTAAAGTTCATGTGTGTGTAAAGGCAGGCGTCCCAATACTTTTTCCAATATAGTGTGTGTGTGTGTATATATATATATATATATATATATATATATATATATACTATACTTATATATACTATACAGTAAGAGAAGTCACTGATAGTAATATGTAGAGGAGATTTACATACACAGCACTATCTACCAGAGTGAAAACAATATATTTGTAAAGCAGGATACACATATGGATGTGACAGCTAACATTGTGAATAAATCCTTTTATTGACTATCTGGATTTTTATATGAGACAATGAAACTTTCCATTCACATCTACTTGTATTTTCATACTGAAGCCCAGAGCTCCTCAGACATGGACAGAACTTTGCTCCCCCATAATTGGTGTATTACCCAGTACCCCTATAGCAGTAATGTTCCCTTCATTGTAAATAGAGTATTACAGGATCACATGCCGTACAGTGCCATCACATGCCCTACAGTGCCATCACATGCCCTACAGTGCCATCACATGCCGTACAGAGCCATCACATGTTGTACAGTGTCATCACATGTTGTACAGAGTCATCACATGCCGTACAGAGTCATCACATGTTGTACAGTGTCATCACATGTTGTACAGAGTCATCACATGCCGTACAGAGTCATCACATGTTGTACAGTGTCATCACATGTTGTACAGAGTCATCACATGCCGTACAGAGTCATCACATGTTGTACAGTGTCATCACATGTTGTACAGTGTCATCACATGTTGTACAGAGTCATCACATGCCGTACAGTGTCATCACATGTTGTACAGTACCATACAGTGTCATCACATGTTGTACAGTGCCATCACATGCCGTACAGTGTCATCACATGTTGTACAGAGTTATCACATGCCGTACAATGTCATTGCATGTTGTACAGTGTCATCACATGTTGTACAGTGCCATCACATGCCGTACAGTGTCATCACATGTTGTACAGAGTTATCACATGCCGTACAATGTCATTGCATGTTGTGCAGTGTCATCACATGCCGTACAGTGCCATCACATGTTGTACAGTGTCATCACATGTTGTACAGTGCCATCACATGCCGTACAGTGTCATCACATGTTGTACAGAGTTATCACATGCCGTACAGAGTCATCACATGTTGTACAGAGTCATCACATGCCGTACAGTGTCATCACATGTTGTACAGTGTCATCACATGCCGTACAGTGTCATCACATGTTGTACAGTGTCATCACATGCTGTACAGAGTCATCACATGCCGTACAGTGTCATTACATGTTGTACAGTACCATCACATGCCGTACAGTGTCATTACATGTTGTACAGTACCATCACATGCCGTACAATGTCATCACATGTTGTACAGTGTCATCACATGCCATACAGTGTCATTACATGTTGTACAGAGTCATCACATGCCGTACAGTGTCATTACATGTTGTACAGTACCATCACATGCCGTACGGGGATGGGGATGATGGAACTGTATAGGAGTACAGGGGATGGGGATGACGGGACTGTATATCACTAGATGTATGGCATTTGATGACTCTGTATTGCATGTGATGGCACTGTACAGCATGTGATGGCTCTGTACGGCATGTGATGACTCTGTACGACATGTGATGACACTGTACAGCATGTGATGGCACTGTACGGCATGTGATGGCTCTGTACGGCATGTAATGGCTCTGTACGACATGTGATGACTCTGTACGGCATGTGATGACTCTGTACGGCATGTGATGGCTCTGTATGGCATGTGATGGATCTGGGGATGATGGGATTGTATAGGAGTACAGGGGATGGGGTGATAGGGATGGGATCAGTGACAGAGGGATGGTGGGGGGTGGGATCACTGACAGAGGGATGGTGGGGGGGGATCAGTGACAGTGGGATGGTGGTGGGGGGTATGACATCAGTGACAGAGGGATAATTTGTATGTACAATAAAGGAGACTCTGGGGTCACTTTAGATGTGGGGGAGTTGTCAGTCTCCCTCTCCTATGTACTGTACACAGATATGTTCTATACACATAGCACTGTGTACATTTCAGAGAACAGACACAGGGCACAGGTCACTATGCTCCTCACCATGTCTCCTCTTCTCATATAACACAGTGCTGTGTGTAGAGAGATTATCTGTGTTCATAGAAGTTTTCTGTGACTCTCCCCTTCCCCCCATTGGCTGGAGGAGACGCTGACATGAACTTTGAATGAGTGGGGGGGGGGTAATTCAGAGGACACAGGAAGGAACATCTAAAGCCCAGGGGAAAGGTGTTGGAATATTGCAGAGGAGAGCTTGTAGATAACAGCCAGTGAAAGGTGAGGATTTCACTGCTTGTATCACACTGTCTCTGCTTCTGGGTTTTAGCTGGGGACAAGCTGCCATGGAAACAAAGGCATGTGAAGAACGTGCTTGTTCTAGACAGCAGCCTGGGTGTATACCTCTTCACCAAACACACCCACATGTCCTCCAGAGGAAGGGAGAGAAGGAGGGGCTGGATTGTGAAGATCTTTCCACCCCCTGCAAACTTTTGAACTGAGAAAGAACCGTTAGAGGCTGATTCTGCACTCTTCAAAAAAGACTATTCTGCAAAAACTAAAGGGCCAAGGAAAGAAAAAAATGCAGGTATGAGGGTAGCATGTACTACCTATTTTTGCATTCCCATACTTCTCCTTTAACAACTGAAACAACAACAACTGAAAACAACTACAATAACTGAAAACAACTACAACAACTGAAAACAACTACAATAACTGAAACAACAACAACTACTGAAACAACAACAACAACAGAAACAACAACTACTGAAACAATAACAACAACAGAAACAACAACAACAACTACTGAAACAACAACTGAAAACAACTACAATAACTGAAAACAACTACTGAAACAACTACTGAAACAACAACTGCGGAAACAACAACAACTGAAACAACAACAACAACTACTGAAACAATAACAACAACAGAAACAACAACAACTACTAAAACAACAACTAAAACCTACTACTACAACTGAAAACAACTACAATAACTGAAAACAACTACTGAAACAACAACTGCGGAAACAACAACTGAAACAACAACAACAACTGAAACAACAACAGCTGAATACAACAACTGAAACAACTACAACTGAAACGACAACTACTGAATTTCTGAATTTTTGAATTTCCGAATTTTCGAATGTTCAAATCTACGAGTTTACGAATTTACAACTGAAACAACTACAACAACTACAACTGAAACGACAACTAATGAATTTTCAAATTTTTAATTTAGGAATTTACGAATTTGCGAAAATTCTAATTGACGAATTTTCAAATATTTGAATTTACGAATATACACATTTTTGAATATTTGGAAAAATTAGTTAAACTGGTTTTCCATTAATTCGGATATTTGAATGTGAATTAGGGACCTTAGATTGTAAGCTCCTTGAGGGTAAGGACCGATGTGAATGCACAATGTATATGTAAAGCATTGCGTAAATTGATGGCGCTATATAAGTACCTTAAATAATAATAACAGAGGAGAAGCCCGGGCAGTAGGGGGAATCGGCAAAGCATGTAGTGATTAGGGTGTACCCAAGCCCACCTGGCACACCCCCTGTGCATACCTATGGGAAGAGGAGGGGGGCAGCAGACCAGTAGTACAGGATGTGTGTAACAAATCTTATGTTTACAACTGAAGAGGTTAAGCTCTGCAACCAAAGCAAATCCAACACAATAGGCTCAATTCACAAAGCAAACACTCCAGGATAAGGATACTTACACTTTAAAAAAAAATGACAGTTATTTTCAGTTGAGTCCAATAAAATTTGAAAATGACAGTCGCCTGGCTGAAAGCAGACATCCTCCGGCTTGAACAAAGCTTTGTGACTTATGCCATATATTTCTCTCATTTAATGGACATTTGCGGCTTCTTTACACACTGGTACCACCTCATTGGCACAGAACTAACTTTGCACGTCTGATTCCCTTTTTTTAATAATTGAACAAATCTGCACTCCTACTGGGCCAGTCCCTGTTTCTGTGTCGACTGCTCAAAGTGTTTGTGTAGCGTCTGAAGGCTTCTGCTATTTACTGTACAGCTTTTAAAATATTCATATCACAATTAGGAGGTTGAGCCAAATATATGTCTTGTATATGCAATATGGATGCGTTGCTGGACTTGTGCCGGCAAACTGATTATGCGAATGTAAATAGATTTTCTAAGTAGTGTGCAGTGAGAACACTGGGGTCTAGTTAAGTTTTCTTGATGTGAATATTAATTGTGGACATGCCTGTTTAAACACTGCATGGCCTCAAACAAAAAAAGGGGAGTTATGCCGTCCATAGACATGAGAGACCGGCATCTCCTAGATGATCCCTGCTAAATGGGACTTGTAGAGTGTCCGAAGGTTCACCAACTTAGAAGATTGAAATTAAAATCACTGAAAAATAAAAAGTTTTAAATGCTTACTTACAACATTTTTTCCTATTTAAATTAATTGCCACTAATAAGTCTTAACCAGGACCAGGACGGGGAGGGGGAGACGGGGCAGCCGCCCTGGGCACAGTGCCCATTACCACCACTTGCATGCTCTAGATCAGTGTTTCTCAACTCCAGTCCTCAAGGCGCCCCGACAGTTCATGTTTTCAGGCTTCCCATTATTTTGCACAGGTGATTTGATCAGTTTCATTGCCTTAGTAAAAACCACAGCCGTTTCATCTGAGGGAAATCCTGAAAACTTGACCTGTTGGGGCGCCTTGAGGACTGGAGTTGAGAAACACTGCTCTAGATCAGGTTTCTCCAAACTACGGCCCTCCAGTTGTTGCAGAAGTACTCGTCCCATGAGGCATTGTAAAACTCTGACATTCACAGACATGACTAGGCGTGAAGGGAATTGTAGTTTCTGAACAGCTGGAGGGCCGTAGTTTGGAGACCCCTGCTCTAGATCAATGGTGGGCAACTAGTAAACCACGGCCTCCTTTCTACTGGGCCATGGCTTTCTGACTGCTCTAAAAGCTACTTCTTATACACTGCGCTCCAACGTGGCTGCTTTTTGCCCCCCTTGCCCCAACGACCCCCAAAAAAAGGGGAGTTACAACTCTTATCCTGGATGTCAGACCCTCTAAACCAGGCATGTCCAAAGTCCGGCCTGTGGGCCAATTGCGACATTCTGGTTTTGAACAGCCCACCTGGTTATTTGGACATATATATCTTTTGTGGCCCCCAATGATCTCCCAGGGCCAAAAGATTAAAAAAAATGGTTGCCTTGGAGGGGACAGGGAGGAGGCGGGACGAGTGCCATACACACAGGAGAATTTCCTGTTTACATGGCAGCCTCTGTAATAGGAAGTCTGCACTGCCATTGGACGACTGTTCTGTCCATTATAGGAGGCGGAACTTTGTATTAAAGAGGCCGCTGAGAAAACAGGAGTTTTTCCTGTATGTAATCTATTGGCGCTCGTCCCGCCCCCCTCTCTGTCCCCTCCAAGGCTGCAGATGGATTTGCATCAATCAGGCTCCACTGATGGCAATGGTGAGCCTGCATTCATGGCAATGGTGAGTGCTGCATTCCTGATAATGGTAGGTGCTGCATTCCTGATCATGGTGGGTGCTGCATTCCTGATCATGGTGGGTGCTGCATTTCTGGCAATGGTAAGTGCTGCATTCCTGATAATGGTGGGTGCTGCATTCCTGGCAATGGGGATGCTGCATTCATGGCAATGGTGGGTGCTGCATTCCTGGCAATGGTGGTGCTGCACTGATGGCAATGGGGGTGCTGCATTCATGGCAATGGTGGGTGCTGCATTCATGGCAATGGTGGGTGCTGCATTCCTGGCAATAGGGGTGCTGCACTGATGGCAATGGGGGTGCTGAATTCATGGCAATGGGGGTGCTGCATTCCTGGCAATGGGGGTGCTGCATTCCTGGCAATGGGGGTGCTGCATTCCTGGCAATGGGGGTGCTGCATTCCTGGCAAAAGGAGTGTTGCATTCATGGTAATAGGGGGGCTGCACTGATGGCAATGAGGGAATTGTGTGATGACGGGCTGTTGGCGGAAAATCTGACCGTTTGTACGCTCCATCGGACAAATGTTGTCGGATTTTCCACGGCAAATGTTGGATGGCAGGCTTTAAAATTTTCCGCGGACAAATGTCTGTTGTCAGATTTTCCGAGCGTGTGTGCACAAGTCCGTTGGACAAAAGTCCAAAGTACGAACACGCATGCTCAGAAGCAAGGGCGAGCGAGAAGTGGTCGGTCTTGTAAACTAGCGTTCGTAATGGGGAATTAACATTCGTGACGCGGAAAATTATGAAATCTAGAAATGCAGCGCACAATTCTCTTCTTTAATGGGATAATAATGAAGCTGCTTTGCTGGTGATACTGATGGAGTTATTGCAATCAAATTTTTTTCGGGTTACAACAACACCATTATCCCGTAGTTTTTAAGATCAAAGATACAACTATGTTGGTGTCCCTTGTCAATTTTACATTTTTTTACATTTTTTTTTAAAATGTAATTGCCTACTGCCAAACTGTCATTTGAAGTAAAACACATAGCCAAGTATTATTCTCCACAATTTTTTTATTCTGCATTAAAAAAAATAAAATAAATAAAATTAGACATGCTATCTGCCAATAGAACATTCTATGTATCCAAAAATATAGAAAATCTAACAAATCAAATCATTATTATTCAACCAAAAGATAAAATAAAAGCCTCATGCATGTGTCCTGCTTTTTAATATAGGGGGGTCAGCAATGCCAAGAGTTGGTGAAAGCAGGGGTCCGTCATCTGCAGATATTTCCGAAAATCATCCAGATTATTCTCCTGGAGCTCCCGCAGCAAAGGCATATGACATAATTGGTCACGATTAATAAAGCAACCAATTTTTGGTCCAAGAAATCCTCCTCCTCCTGTTCCTGGACTGGACTTGGGTCAAAGCAATAACTCCAAGGCCAATAATAAATAACACGTTATCTCCTCCGATTCCCGCAACATGTCTGGTTGACGAACGGCCGTTCAAAAACAAACTGAAAAGCACAAAATGAAAAGTGCAAAATGAAAAGCGCGAATCAACACTCAACAAACTTCTACTAACACAAAATTAGCAGAAGGAGCCCAAAGGGTGGCGCTAATGAGCTGAAAAACCACGTAGTACATCACTACGTTCGTGTTTGTTGGCCGACAATTCCTTGCCATTTGTATGCAAGACAAAATCTAGGCACACGCCTTCGGACAAAAGTCTGAGGTTTTGTCTGTGGAAAATCCAATCGTGTGTACGAGGCTTTAGACTGAATTTTAATTGTTCAGGCAAAATGGTTGGCCCTCACACATGTTCACTTCATCAAATCTGGCCCTCTTTGCAAAAAGTTTGGACACCCCTGCTCTAAACCCTGTCCACTTGAAGACCAGGCTTTTTCTGGCACTTTTTGTTTAACAAGCAGTATTTTTTGCTAGACATTTTCTTAGAACCCCTAAACATTATATATTTTTTTAAAGCAGAGGCCCTAGAGAATAAATTGGGGGGTTTTGCTAATTTTGGGGGGAAAAATACACTACTTTGAATTTGAATGCAAAAAAAAACATAATACTTAACCCAATTTTTTTGTAAAGAAGAAAAGATGATGTTACGCCGAGTAAATAGATTCCAAACATGTCATGCTTCAAAATTGCGCACACCCATAAAAAGGGTTAATAAAGGGTTAAACAAAGGAACATTTAATAAAAAGCGCAACAAACTATTTTTTTTTTTCACTTAACAGGTTGCTTTAACCTGATGTCATCTGCAGATTGAAGTTCATCCCTTTGATCTGTAGATGAATAAACAGAAAGATACATATAGAAACAATGTTTCTATTGTTTCTTTGTTTTTTATCTTTCTGTTTCAGCGGCTGACCAATATTGTTGACAAACATTGCCCAGCTGCTTTTTGACAGCTCCAATTGCCGGGACTTCATTATCAAGTAATCGGTTGTTAAGGACACGGTGGCCCCCTCCTTAACAACTGATAATTTCCAGATTTTGACCCCTGGGCCCTGGCTGAGACCTCCTGGTTAGGGCACATCTGTTCCTTGACTGAGACTTACTGGATGAGAGCACACCTGACCCTTGGCTGAGACCTCCTGGCTTGGGCACACCTGACCCCTGGTGGCTGAGACCTCCTGACTGGGACACACCTGACCCCTGGCTGAGACCTCCTGGCTAGGGTACATCTGTTCCTTGACTGAGACTTACTGGATGAGGGCACACCTGACCCTTGGCTGAGACCTCCTGGCTGGGGCACACCTGACCCCTGTTGGCTGAGACCTCCTGGCTGGGACACACCAGATCCCTGGCTGATACCTCCTGGCTGGGACACACCAGACCCCTGGCTGGGACCTCCTGGCTAGGGCACACCTGTCCCTTGACTGAGACCTCCTGGCTGGGGCACACCTGACCCCTGGTGGCTGAGACTTCCTGGCTGGGACAAACCAGACCCCTGGCTGATACCTCCTGGCTGGAACACACCAGACCCCTAGCTGAGACCTCCTGGCTAGGGCACACCTGTCCCTTGACTGAGACCTCCTGGCTGGGGCACACCTGACCCCTGGTGGCTGAGACCTCCTAGCTGGGACACACCAGACCCCTGGCTGATACCTCCTGGCTGGAACACACCAGACCCCTGGCTGAGGCCTCCTGGCTAGGGCACACCTGTCTCTTGACTGAGACCTCCTGGATGAGGGCACACCTGACCCTTGGCTGAGACCTCCTGTCTCCAATCTGGGAGCTCTGAGCTATCCTCAGGCTTGCTATATAATGACCCTGAATGCCTGTGTACTCACACTGGCTGCAGACACCCAGTAAAGCCCGGACACAAGTCTGAAGTTTCCATCCAACCCAAGACACTTTGGAAACCCATACCAGACTCCAAACACAGCTTTCTCTGCTCAGAAACAATAGTCTAGAATTTCTTATGCAAATCCTGGGTCATTTCTAACTTAATTTCCTACTCTGACAATTCCTGGCACGATTACAGGGGTCAAAGAGGTCAGGGCTGACCAATCATGAGCTGACACAAGGAGAGTCATAAAATTTAGTTCTGAAGTTCAGTGTTCAGACATTTATCTCTAATAAGCGATGACAGCCCCCACATATTCCTTGTTAAAGCTTTCCTTTAAATATTGAACTTGAAGGATCTTTATGTGCCAAACTGGCAGATGGATCATTTATACATATTAACGATCGCTTCAGCTGGCTGTTCACATCGTTTTTTTGTTTTTTTTTTTGTTTTTTTTTTACCTAAGTACACATAATTCTGCTTATTTCCAGGATAAATGATTCTAATCCGCTACTATGATGTCATGCCAAAATGACGGATCATTGATAGGGCCAAAGTGAATGGAAAGTCAATATAAACCTTCTTAGTTGTATCTGTAAAAGAGACCCTCTTATTGTAAATAATCTTCTGTGAGTTCATTTTGTAATGATTTCGTTTTTTTTTGTTTTTTTTCATAACTTGTAGTCATGTTTTTACATTAGCACCGCCAAAGATAAAGCCAAATTCTAAATGTATGTCGAATATAATTTACTTTATTGAAAACTGTAACAACAAATGTCTCTAAATATGGATTTAGCATGCAAGCAATTGTTTTTAATCAGGGGTTTGCGTGCTAACTCCATATTTGTCTGTTACTTTTTCAATAAAGTGATTTATATTCGTCATACATATAGATTTCAGCATTATCTTTAGCTATATAGATTTCTTCAAACAGAGGGAAATCTTTGTGCTTTGGTTGTAGAGGATGTAACTTTCTTTTCTGTGGTTGGGTAGCGGTTATATTTTAACAATGGAACAGACATACTGTATTTGCTTATATTATCTACATTCAGTGGTAGATCTATGTGAAGGGGGATTGGACAGTCCAAAAAAGCTTCATCAAAGTATTTTAGACATACCTGTTCCGACAAGCAATTTGGCATGGTGCCTGATGCGGAATCTAAAGTCTGGTATGCACCATCAGTGTGTACTGAGGAGTTCTGGAGGAGCTTGCTGTACTAACTATCCGGTGTTAGTACATCAATCTCCCCACTGAGCTATTGTGCTCCGACAGGGGGGCTGCCATCCCGCCAGAACTCACTGGTCAGTGCTTGCAGCCATTGGCTGATCGAGGTTATCTGATGCCATTTTTTGGCATGCCTCTTCAACAGAAGCCGCTCGGCCGGCTTCTGTTGGACAGGCTGCTGTACACACGTGCTGAATGTCAGCTGGCTTCTGTGGAACCGGCCGATTCTCGAGCTGGGCTTCATCAGGGTTCCTGATGACAGAGATGGGCCGGAAAACCTAGTAACCTCTTTTTTTTTTTTTTTTTGCTGCAGGCCATCTCCAGGTTGCTTCCCTCAAAATTGTCCCACCAAGGGGATAGCTGAAACAGAATGCTTACAGTAGGGAGACTGTACAAAAAACTCTAGATAGTTGATTCCAGGCAGAGGTCATGGGCAGGTGGAGGACAAGAGACTAGTCAGGTCCAGAAAGAGGTCATGGGCAGTTGGAAGACAAGAGACTAGTCAGGTCCAGAAAGAGGTCGTAGGCAGGTGGCAGGACAGGCAGGTTGCAGGACAAGGAGCAGTCAGGTCCAGGCACAGGTTGTGGGCAGGCAGAAGACAAGAGAGTAGTCACCCACCAAAGGGATAGCTGAAACAGAATGCTTACAGTAGGGAGACTGCACACAAAACTAGATAGTTGAATCCAGGCAGAGGTCATGGGCAGTTGGAAGACAAGAGACTAGTCAGGTCCAGAAGAGGTCATAGGCAGGTGGCAGGACAGGCAGGTTGCAGGACAGGGAGCAGTCAGGACAAGGAGCAGTCAGGTCCAGGCACAGGTTGTGGGCAGGCAGAAGACAAGAGAGTAGTCACCCACCAAAGGGATAGCTGAAACAGAATGCTTACAGTAGGGAGACTGCACACAAAACTAGATAGTTGATTCCAGGCAGAGGTCATGGGCAGGTGGAGGACAAGAGACTAGTCAGGTCTAGAAAGAGGTCATGGGCAGTTGGAAGACAAGAGACTAGTCAGGTCCAGAAAGAGGTCATGGGAGGTGGAAGACAAGAGACTAGTCAGGTCCAGGAAGAGGTCGTAGGCAGATGACAGGACAGGGAGCAGTCAGGACAGGGAGCAGTCAGGTCCAGGCACAGGTTGTGGGCAGGCAGAAGACAAGAGAGTAGTCAGGTCAATGTGAGTAAACAACAAGCAAGGCAATCAGGAAGTATATTAGATCTTTTGGACAAGGGGTAGCTGGCAGTAAGACACAGCAATAGCCACTTCACATTAGGTTATAGAACACTCCCAGCATTGTTTCAGGGAACCCCTGAAGTCCTAGCAGGTAATCTGTGACTTATGGAAAAGTCTTGGCAAGTATTCTGTGAATGCAACTAGAAGCTCTGGCAGGGATTCTGTGAGTTCCATTGAAAGTCCTGGCAGGAATTCTGGAAATCTCAGCAGAGATTCTGAAAATAGGCATACTGGAACATGGTTTCTATGAGTACCGTACAGGATTACTCTCCTACTGCTTTCATTATAACAGATGAAAGCTGGACAGCCAAGCCCCATTTGTTTTGCAGGAGCACAGTAATGCTGCGTACACACGACCGGACTTTTCGTCGGAATGAACTCCGAAGGACTTTTCAATGGAGTTCCGCTGAAACGGACTTGCCTACACACGATCACACCAAAGTCCAATCATTTCGAACGTGATGACATACGACCGGACTAGAAAAGTAAGTTCAATAGCCGGTAGCCAATAGCTGCCCTTGCTTCGTTTTTGGTTCGTCGGACTAGCATATAGACAAAGTTTTTTTCTATAGCAATTGAGTCCGACAGAAAGATTTGAAACATGTTCTATTTCCTAGGTCCGTTAGAATTTTCGACAGAAAAGGTCCGATGAAGCCCACAAAGGATTGGAATGTCCTACGGAATGATTCTGTCTGACCTTTTCTGCCGAAAAGTCCGGTCGTGTGTACGTGGCATAAGTGGTTTAAAAGCCCATCCTCTCTACCTTTTCTACCTACATCAAGATTACCCATTCAGTTTCTTTTTTTTTACCAATAAATATCTTTAGGTGCTCTTTTATACTCCATTCATGCCCTTCACCATGGCTACTTCTGGGAGCCACAACTGGTTGATTGCACTTAGCAGTAGACTGATGGCATCTTCTTTAATGCCGTGTACACACGACCAGACTTTTCGACAGCAAAGGTCCGACGGAACTAATCAATCGTGTGTGGAAGTCCGACGGACAAAACAACGACACAAGAGCAGCTATTGGCTACTGGCTATGAACTTCCTTATTCTAGCCCAGTCTAGCCCAGTTGTACGTCATCACGTTCAAATCAGTCGGACTTTGGTGTGATCGTGTGTAGGCAAGTCCGTTTCGTTGGAACTCCGTCGGAACTCGGAAAAGTCCTTCGGAGTTCAGTCCGTCGAAAAGTCCGGTCGTGTGTACACGGCATTAAGTCTTCAGTTTTCAAAAAAACCTTGCCACTGAACAGCAAGTAGGAAATGTCCTCATTGCCCAGGCAGTGACATGGACACATGAGAAAGGGCGCTTCTTTTTCTCAACGAAGAAGACTCAGGACTTGGCAGGTAAAGGGATGATAGATTTAGGTGAGCATTTTGGACTTCTAGACTTTCTTGGTGCATTAGCACACCAAAATAAACCAAAATTTGGGGCAAGTGCTTATTTTTCTAGGCTCCACGTCACATAGTAGGGTGGAGTGCTACTCTGGAGTGTGGCATTTTGCAACATGTGTTTCCTTAGTGCATCGAGTTGCCATTGATAAAACAACACACCTGTCATAAACAGGTGTGACCAGAACCGTGTGGACTGCAACAGAGGGAACCAAACGCATGTAAAGTAAATTAAGGTAAATTATTTAAGATAAGTGAATATATATAAAAACACCTCCAATACCAAACAGTGTACACAATCCAACAACCAGACAGTGACCCACAAATAACAGACAAACCAGGTATATACAATAGATGGGGAATACCAGAATCGCAATCGTAGCCAGACCAGGGTCATAAACGGGAGATCAGCAGATGGGGCAAGGAGCAAGACAGGACAGGGAGAAATTGGACTGGATCAGGCTGCAGGGCAGGGGTACAGGAATACAGGATCACAGGATGGACAGGAACAAGTACAAATACAGGTTCAGGTTCTCAGGATCACAGGATACAGGTCAGGGCTCAAAGACAATACCAAGGCAAGTGTGTGAGTGCTTGCCGGGTATAAGTACACATCTCCTGCAATTAGCCTCAGGTGACGCCTGATCGCAAGAGAAAATATCGGCTACACACTGCCAGGAGACACGCGCTGGTGGACACCAGTACTGCGGCCCAAAGATCAGTCAGTGCCACCAGTAGGTGAAACCTTTCCCGACAGTTCCAGACTGCTATGAGACACCCGCTGGTGGACATCAGTACTGCGGGCCAAAGGTCTGACAGCGCCACCAGCAGGTGAAACCTTTCCTGACAACACCAGAACTGATGTAGTTTTTATTCCAATGGGTATGTTATTTAAAGTTATTTCTCAACATAATAAAACACAGAGATATGGATGGATGGGGGAGTTTACTGTGAATATTAACCACCTCCCACCCATCGTATAGACAAATGACGGCGGGAGGGTGGATCTCTGGTTCTGGGACAACGTCATATGACGTCACCTCACTTCCACGGGCACACAAGCGAGGCAATCGGCTGCACGCTGTGTCCCTGCGAAATGGCGCATCCCGATTTCGGTAAAGAGCCAATGACAAGGCTCTGTACCCTTGTGATCAGCTGTGTCCAATCACAGCTGATCACATATAAACAAGGAAATGTCGATTATCGGCTTTCCTCTCTTCACATTGACACACTGCCTCAACCCCACAGGGGGGACCTGTATATTATCAGTGCAGCCCCAACAGTGCCCATCAGTGATGCCAGTCAGTGCCCAACAGCAATGCCAATCAGTACCCATCAGTGATGCGAATCAGTGACCATCAGAGATGCTAATCATTGCCCATCAGAGAAGCTAACCAGTGCCCATCATTGATGCTAATCAGTGCCCATCAGTGATGCCAGTCAGTGCTGCCTTTCAGTGTCCATCAGTGCCTGCTAATCAGTGCCACCCATCAGTGCCACCAGTGACACCTATCCATGCTGCCCATCGGTGCCACCTATCAGTGCCCATCAGTGTCACCTATCAGTGCCCATCAGTGCTGCATATTGGTGCCTCCTTATCAGTGCCACCTCATCAGTGCGCTTCAGTGCCGTCTCGTTAGAACCCATCAGTGCAGCCTCATCAATGCCCATCAGGAAAGGAGACAAATAACTTATTTACAAAATTTTCTAACAGAATTGAAGAAAAACATTTACATTTTTTTTTTTTTTTTAGCAAAAAAATAACCCATGGGTGAATAAATACCACCAAAAGAAAGCTCTATCTGTCTAAAAAAACTATAAAAATGTCATATGGCTACAGTGTTGCGTGACCACGCAATTGTCCTTTAAAGTGCGGCAGCGCTGAAAGCTGAAAATTGGCCTGGGCAGGAAGGGGGTAAAAAGTTGTCAAAAATTAATGAAATTGCATTTTTGGTTTGTGGTGCTCAGATACAGTCCAGTTCCGATTTACGTAAAATGTGACTTCAGCCAAGCCTGGACTCAAAGCGTTTTGGAAATATTTGTAGATCTCACATCAGATATTAGTGCAGTTGTTCAGCATGCCCCCAGTCCTTTCACATACCTCTCCTCTCTGGTCTGAATTGTCTTCTCTCTCTGTTCAGATACCACCACCCTCCTCTCAGCACTACAGATCTGATTGAGGACCCTTGTAACAAGGAATGTAGATACTATTTATCTATGTCAGAATATATTACTAGTAGGGGAGGACAAGAAACATATTTCCACTAAGAGAAAATCTGGAAATATCCACAGCCCATGACATCAAGGGTCATGGAAAAAAAAAAAAGATGGGTGAGATCTCACTTTGGCCTTTAGGATCACTTTAATGAAGGCCATAGAAGTACGGATCTAATTGGCCAATAATTCATCAATTATGACTGATTGAACTGGCCATGCTTTTATTCTTCTGCAGTTTTATCGAAATTCCGTCAGTCACGCGCAGTGGGCAATTTCATTATCGATCAATCAATATTTAGCTTCTGAGGTTGTTTCGACAGACGATTGATCCATCTGGATGATCATTAAAGCATAAATTGAGGATATTATTCACTGAATCAATTTTGATGGATATCTGATCAAAACAAATTCATCCCCCTTATGCTGACAATTAATCTTCGAACAATAAAAACTAAATTTGTAAAAAAAATCCATCGGCAGTTGATTTCAAGGTTGATCATGCAAATTGTTGCATGTGTGATCTGCATAATGCTTGGCCAGTGTTCGCTGTATCCCACCTGTATATGAAAGCCACCCGACTGGTGTTTTACTGGTTTTGTCAATAGACACATGTAGCACAATCCGACTAGTTCCTTCCCCAATTTTAGTGCCGAAGCAGCCAGGCACACTGCATTTTCTCTGCCTGGCTCATTAACCGCTTCAGCCCCCTTCCTGACCAGAGCACTTTTTTGCGATTCGGCACTGGGTCGCTTTAAATGACAATTGCGCGGTCGTGCGACGTTGCACCCAAACAAAATTGACTTCCTTTGTTCCCCACAAATAGAGCTTTCTTTTGGTGGTATTTGATCTCCTCTGCGGTTTTTATTTTTTGCGCTATAAACAAAAAAAGAGCGACAATTTTGAAAAAAAACCCCGCAATATTTGTTACTTTTTGCTATAATAAATATCCCCCAAAAATATATAAAAAAACTATTTTTTTCCTCAGTTTAGGCCAATATGTATTCTTCTACATATTTTTAGTAAAAACAAATCGTAATAAGTGTATATTGATTGGTTTGCACAAAAGTTATAGCGTCTACAAAATAGGGGATAGTTTTATGGCATTTTTTAAATTATTTTTTGTTTTACTAGTAATGGCGGCGATCTGTGATTTTTATCGGGACTGCGACATTATGGTGGACACGTTGGACACTTTTGACACATTTTTGGCACCATTGTCATTTATACAGCGATCGGTGCTATAAAAATGCATTGATTACTGTAAAAATGTCGCTGGCAGTGAAGTGGTTAACCACTAGGGGGCGATCAAGGGGTTAATGTGTTCCCTAGTGTGTGTTCTAACTGAAGGGGGGATGGGACTGTGTAGGTGAGATGACAGATCGCTGTTCATACTCTGTATGAACAGACGATCTGTCTGTTCTCCCCTCAGAGAACCGGGATCAGTGTGTTTTAGTGTGTTTCTCAGTGTGCCCCGAGCGATCGCGGGAGCCCGGCGGTGTTCGCAACCGCCAGGCACTCGCATTAGCTCTGTGGGCGAGCGGGGGCACATGCGTGCCCCTAGTGGCCAAATATAAAAGTGATGTAACATGACGGCGATTTGCGTTGCGCAGCCGAGCCATGTTGCCTCAGTACAACTGCGGCGGCTGGTCGGCAAGCTGTTAGTCTGGGGAATGTATTCAGTGCAACTTGGAAAATATCTGCGTGTCAAATCGCATGACAAGTTGCTCCAATGGGAAATGGGGGGCTCATGGATAGCTGGGACAGCTAATCACATGGTACAGGGTGCTGTAATTGGCCCAGGTAACATGGGATAGCTATTGGCCAACCACAGCATAGAAAACGCAGCTGGTATAAATGAATTCATTCATAACAGCTTTGTTGACATTGTGATCATGGCCCGAGGTACAGGGATCCAGGCAGTGGCGGCCCGTCCATAAAGGGCCCCCCTAATCCATGCGCCCAGCCCCTAATCTACATGCAGGGCGCCCTGAGTCCACCCTGGCGCCCTGAGTCCACTGCGCCCTGAGTCCACCCAGTTGTGTGACAATAGCGAATTAATATTCGCTATTGTCTTCCTGATTCTCCTCCTGGCCAATCAAGAAGGCCGGCCCTGAGACCCGATTGGCCAATCCTGTCTTAGTCAGGTAACACTTCATGTTCAGCCAGGAGGAGAATCAACGGACCGGCTCTTCCTCCCCCTGCCTCCTAAGTGCAGTCCGAACGCCAGGGGGGTGGCGGGGGTGTGCTTGTGGCGATCGCCACCTTCCCGTCCGTCATCCATCTCCCGGGGAGGGGGCGGGGTGCTTGCTCCAATCGCTGCTTTCCTGTCCACTGCTCATCTCCCACAGGCACCAGTCGCCACTGGATCCAAGTACTTAGCAGTCACAGGGTGGGTGGGCTGCATGCCCCTAAACCAGAGCAGGCAAAATCACATACATGTACGTAATTTTGCCTGCATGTGCTGCCCAGCCGCAGTCTATATCGGAAACTGGTTAACCATAAATATACTCTTTTATTGACTTTATGGGGTTGACTTATTAAAGCATGGGTGCTCAACCTGTGGCCCTCCAGCTGTTGTGGAACTACAAGTCCCATCATGCCTCTGCCTTTGGGAGTCATGCTTGTGACTGTCAGCCTTGCAATGTGACTGTCACTGAGACTTTGCACTCTGCATAGCTGCTTAGTAAATGAGGTAAAGCTTCACTTTACAAAGAATGCCGAATCACATGCAAGGAAAAAAAAAAGCATTTTTGCTTGCAAGTGATTGGATGAGCAGAGCGTCTGGTCATTTACTAAGTTCTGGAGCAACTGCTCTTGCAAAAGTGCACAGTCTATTTCCCTTTAGTAAATCCACCCCTATGTAGCACCCTCTAGCGTAGTGTGCTAGGTGCGCATAGTTTGTAAGCTGTAGTGTAGGTAAGTTTGGCCTGGCTAAGAGCCAGGCTGGGCTGAATCTTGGTCAGGGATGAGTGACTCAGGGAGTCTCATCAGACAGCACCTCTGGTACCTCCCCCCTACCTTCAAGAACCTTGGAGAAGCTTCCACAAGAATCGGTGGGAGGTTACGAAGAGCTGCTTGGAGTATGGAGGAGGGCCCCAGCCAACCCCCAGCAAGTGTGCTGCCAGGGGGCAGGCACCTCCTAAAAACTCTGGGTCATGCCAGCAGGGGCAGTCGTGTGGAATCTGGAGATAGAGTGCTGAGGAGGCTGTCTGTGGCCCTTGAGAGTGCCCCCTAGTCTCGGGGGGGGTGACCTCAGGTTTGGGGCTCAGGTGCTTGAGGGATCCTCTACAAGACAAGGAGGAGTCCTGTCTTGGAGGCACGGGAGCAAGTGTGAGGACAGCAGAAGAGAGTCAGCATGTCCAAGAGATCTCCAGGAGAAGTCAGCCGGGTGGCTGGTGAGTGTGCAGTCTGGGAGGACTGTGGTGGAGAAGTAGCCAGGTGGGCTAGTGAAAGGGGCAGCTGCAGCCAGGTGGGCTGGCAGTGCCCGAAGAGGTGGTGCTGGGATCAAAAGCCACAGGGATGGAAGCTGGACACTGTACTTTGCCACACAACCCAAGTGGCCTGGGCTCCCTGCCTGTAAAGGGCTTTTGCTTCAAAATCTGACTGTTGCTTTCTTTAATTATCAGTGCATCAACTAAGATTTCTGCAAGAAAGTGTCCCAGAGGAAGCAGTGGAGTGTATGTAGCGCTACCCCCACAGGAGCCGCTGGTGAATATGGTTATCTCCCACCCTGCACAGCCAGTCACATGAATTTTCCACTCACTCTGGAGACAAGAATCAGTCCTTGCTTTGTTTTGTTTTTTTTAAACTTGGATGGGGGTAAGGGTTTTAATGGGATGCCCACTTGATCAGCAAAGAAATATTCAGGGACAAATACTATATACATCCAATATATACGCACTTCCTATTTTCTACCTCCAGCACAGGCTTGCTTGTACAACTACATCTCCCAGGACCAGCTAGTACTGTCAGTTTGATCCAAGACAATCTCAGTCAGATCCATGTAAATGCCCTTTGCAGACAGGGACCGCGGGCCTCGTTGGTGTAGCAAAAAGAGAGGTCTTTGGTGCTTAGCTGTCCTATTCCTGTGGCTACTGCTTCCAGTACCACCAGTACTGCCAGCCCGCCTGGCTGCAACTGCCGCTTTCACTAGCGCCCCTGGCTACTTCTCCACAGTCCTCCCAGACTGACTCTGCATCCATCCCAGACCACTTGCACCCAGTACCTTCAGGCATGCCTCTCAGTCCTTTGACTGTAACACTCGCCAGCCCTCTTGGCTGTCTTCCTCCTGGAGATTTGCCTGGCAGTGTCCACCTGCTGTTCTCTTCTTGCTCCTGTGCCTCCTGGTCAGGATCCCTCTATGTGTCATGAGAAAGGGTCCCTTCCATACCAGAGCTCAGGGCTGAGTTCACCCCCCCTCCCCCAGACTGGGGGGGGGGGGGCTACTCCAAAAGGCCTCAGACAGCCTAACACTCCATCTCCAGCTTCCACCCGAACCCCACTGCCCCCAGCTGGGCTGACCCTGAGTATTTGAGGGGGCCTGCCCCCCTCCAACCCATCTGTTGGGGATTGGTCAGGGCCCTCAGAACACTCCAGACAGCTCCTCCTAGACTCCTCCCAACTGCTTCTGAAATCTTCTCCAAGTTTCCAGCAAGCAGGGGGAGTCACCAGAGAAGCTGCTACTGAGTCATCAGCCTACCCGAGTCACTCAATCTCTGACCCAGAAAAAAAAAAACACACAGGCTTGGCTGCCAGCCAAGCCTGCATAAATTTACACAAACCAGAATTCTAGCAACACAGTGAGGGAAAAAAGTATTTGATCCCCTGCTGATTTTGTTCGTTTGCCCACTGACAAAGAAATGATCAGTCTATAATTTTAATAGTGGGTTTATTTTAACAGTGAGAAACAGAATAACAACAAAAATATCCAGAAAAACACATTTCAAAAAAGTTATAAATTGATTTGTATTTTAATGAGTGAAATAAGTATTTGACCCCTTCGCAAAACATGACTTAGTACTTGGTGGCAAAACCCTTGTTGGCAATCACAGAGGTCAGACGTTTCTTGTAGTTGGCCACCAGGTTTGCACACATCTCAGGAGGGATTTTAGAGAGAGGGGGGGACATAGAGGGTGGGACTTTATATGAAGCACTTGGAAGCGAGAGGCTGGTTAGGTGGAACAAAGGAATTTTATTCATGTCACAATGTAAAAATACATATAATGTTAATACACGATAACAACAATGACATGCTGATAATACTAATATCTCGAGTTGTAACCATAAATGTCGAAGATGAAAGAGATAGACCTGGTAATAGACAATCGAGGGCAAAAGGGTAACAATATCTCAATTAAGAGCATAATAAAACTCCTTAATACATTCCAAAGTTCCACACATTCAAAATATGGTAAAAAATCATAAATACAAGGTAAAACCTGCAAGATCTATGGCTTCACTATGTCGTCTCATCTGACCACAACACTTTCACCCAGTTCTCCTCTGAATCATTCAGATGCTCATTAGCAAGCTTCAGATGGGCCTGTACATATGCTTTCTTGAGCAGGGGGACCTTTCGATCCTTTACGGCGTAGTGTGTTACCAATTGTTTTCTTGGTGATTTTGGTCCCAGCTGCCTTGAGATCATTGACAAGATTCTCCCGTGTAGTTCTGGGCTCATTCCTCACCGTTCTTATGATCACTGAAACTCCACGAGGTGAGATCTTGCCACTCCATGAGGTGGGACCAGGCCAAGGGAGATTGACAGTTATTTTGTGTTTCTTCCATTTGCGAATAATCACACCAACTGTTGTCACCCTCTCACCAAGCTGCTTGGTGATGGTCTTGTAGCCCATTCCAGCCTTGCCTAGGCCTACACTCTTTTCATCTGACATCCTTGGACAGCCCTTTGGTCTTGGCCATGGTGGAGAGATTGGAATCTGATTGATTGCTTCTGTGGACAGGTGTCTTTTATACAGGTAACAAGCTGAGATTAGGAGCACTTCCTTTAAGATAGTGCTTCTAATCTCAGCTCGTTACCTGTATAGAAGACACATGGGAGCCAGAAATCTTGCTTTGTCAGTAGGCAAACGTACAAAATCAGCAGGGGATCAAATAGTTTTTTCCCCTCAATGTATATAGAATGTAAATAGGTAACTTGTCCCTGAAGAGTTGTCCGCGTACACACCACCGGACTTTCCATCAGAGTAGGCTCTGACGGTCTTTACGACGGAGTTCCGCTGACACGGACTTGCCTACACACAATTACACCAAAGTCTGTTCGTTTAGAACGCAATGATGTACGACGGGACTAGAAAAAGGAAATTCAATAGCCAGTAGCCAATAGCTGCCCTTGCGTGGTTTTTGGTCCGTCGGACTAGCATACAGACGAACGGTTTTCCCGATTGGAATTGAGCCTGTTGGAAAGATTTGAAACATGTTCTATTTCTAGGTCCGTCAGAATTTTAGAAAGAAAAAGTCAGATGAAGCCCACACACGATCGGAATGTCCGACGGAATGATTCCGTCGGACCTTTTCTGCCGGAAAGTCCGGTCGTGTGTACACGGCATAAGTCAAGTGGGCATCCTATTATACCCCTACTCCCCATCCAAGTTTCTATCCCTTCAATAAAAATACAAAAACAAGCATTGAACTGTTTCTTTACTCTGGGAGCCTGTGAAAATTTGGTGTGCCTGGCTGTGCTAGGTGGGGGATCTCAGTTCACCAGCGGCTCCTACGTGGGGTGCGCTACACCTACAGTATACAGTGCCTTGCAAAAGTATTCACCCCCTTGGCATTTTTCGTGTCTTGTTGCCTCACAACCTGGAATTAACATGGATTGTTGGAGGATTTGCATCATTTAATTTACAGAACACGCCCACAACTTTGAAGATGTTTTGTTTTTTGTGAAGCAAACAATAAATAGGACAAAAAAAACAGAAAAAGTCAATGTGCATAACTATTCACCCCCCTAAAGTCAATACTTTGTAGAGACACCTTTTGCGGCTGTCACAGCTCCAAGTCACTTTGGATAAGTCTCTATGATCTTGCCACATCTTACCACTGGGATATTTGTCCATTCCTCCTTGCAAAACTGTTCCAGCCCCTTCAAGTTGGATGGTTTGCGCTTGTGAACAGCAATCTTTAAGTCTGACCACAGATTTTCTATTGGATTGAGGTCTGGGCTTTGACTAGGCCATTCCAACACATTTACATGTTTCCCCTTAAACCACTCAAGTGTTGCTTTAGCAGTGTGTTTGGGGTCATTGTCCTGCTGGAAGGTGAACCTCCATCCTAGCCTCAAATCACACACAGAGTGGTACAGGTTTTGCTCAAGAATATCCCTGTATTTAGCACCATCCATCTTTCAATCAACTCTGACCAGTTTCCCAGTCCCGACTGCTGAAAAACATCCCCACAGCATGATGCTGCCATCACCATGTTTCACAGTGGGGATGGTGTTCTTTGGGTGATGTGATATGTTAGGTTTGCGCCAGACATAGCGTTTTCTTTGATGGCCAAAAAGTTACATTTTAGTCTCATCAGAACAGAGCACCTTCCTACATACATTTTGGGAGTCTCCCATGTGCCTTTTCGCAAACTCAAAACGTGCCATTTTGTTTTTTGCCCAGGTCCGTGAGTTTTGGTGTGCGGTCGTCTCTTGGCTTATGGTATTTGGTTATGATAGATTTGATGGTGTTCCTAGGGATCATCAAAGATTTGCATATTTTTTTATAACCTAACCCTGACTTGTACTTCTCAATAACATTGTCCCTTACTTGTTTGGAGAGTTCCTTGGTCTTCATGGAAGTGTTTGGTTAGTGGTGCCTCTTGCTTAGGTGTTGCAGCCTCTGGGGTCTTTCAAAAAAGGTGTGTATATGTAATGATAGATCATGTGACACTTAGATTGCACACAGGTGGACATCATTTCACTAATTATGTGACTTCTGAAGGTAATTGGTTGCACCAGAGCTTTTAATGGGATTCATAACAAAGGGGGTGAATACATACGCACATGCCAATTATCAGTTTTTTATTTTTGAAAAATAGTTTTATGTATATATTTTTCTAATTTTACTTCACTAACTTAGACTATTGTGTTCTGATCCATCACATATAATTCAGATTAAAAAAACATTGAACTAAAGGTTGTAATGTAACAAAAAAGGGAAAAAGCCAAGAGGGGGGAAAATTTTAATTTTAATAATTATATTGTTTCATGGCATTACAATGTAAATTACGATGCTCTACTTCAGGTTTATGATGGAAGCCTATCTTACATTTGTACTGAGTGGATTGAAGGCTACATTATGAAATTCTTCTTGTGCGTTAAGTCACTGTATTATGCTTTGTACTTGCTGTTTTTACCTTTTTTATTATTGTAAAAAAAAAAAAAATCTTTAAAACCTAAAGGAACTTTGTTCTTTTTCAATAAAAAAAAAATACCTTGATGGAAACAAAATGTCCTCCAGCCAGGGTTTTTATCTACATTTAGAGGAAACAGATGAGAGTCATTTTTTTTTTCCCTGAAAAAGCTCAAACGTATATTTATCTCATGGATTGACTGGCGTCAATCTATTGTGGCAGCTAGGCTTGAATCAACCTTTTTTTATTGGGTTTTTATAGTCGGATAAAGCAGGTGGAAGGCACCGCAGGACAACCCCGGTTTAGGCGAAGGAGGAGGAACCTTTGGATGAATTATTGCCGATCTAACAAACTTCTGCTGAACGTCATTTACAAATATATAAAAGACTCTAAATTATTCAGCAGCATAAAATGCTCCGTCCTTAAGAGGAAAGACTATGGGTTTCTAAGAACTGACTCATCACAATGTAATTACGGAGCATTTTATCTGCGGATGCTTTGAACTGCAATCCCCGATGACCTTGAGGTTCTTTTCTGTTTCTTTCCTGAACTTCAATAATACTTCAATCTGCATATGCATCTTAGAAAAAAAAAAAAAATCCCGGAAGATGGATAACGTTTTATGCCACATTCTTTAAAAAAAAAATCTACAACTCTTGCTGACAAATGGCAACATCCCTATTTCTGAGTTTTTAAATGAAGTTGACCTCCAGCCTTCCCTTCAGTCTTGCCAGGTGTACCGGCTCCTCTCCTGGACTGAAATGGATTCCTCTGATTTCACTGCACACGGCGAGCATCTCAGCAGTGGATGCTATTGGTTTTTCATTTGGGGGGGGCAGAAAACAACCCCCCCCCATGGCACCTCAACCCCCCCTTGCTGTCTGCCGGTCCAACAGCACTTACCCCATCTAGGCGGCGGATACATCGGGCAGCAGCGGGGATCGGGGGAATCTGCGGACATCAGGCTGCGGGGGTATCAGGCAGTGGCTCCTGTGACTTCTCCTCCTCGCTTCTGCTGTGTGTCTCCTCCCCTCCTCCTAGGCATCCAATAGGTTCGCCTGTCCTTTCAGCCAATTGGGTGACGGGTATCAGACCCATTTCCCGATTGGCCGGGAAGAGGATCAGGCATTGTGCCATGAGCCCACCCAGGTGCAACAGCTGGGTGGGCTCATGGCACAATGCTCTGCGCCACGAGCCCATACTATTTTGAAGCCTATAAGAGCCTCTGGCTCTAATCAGGTGCTTCAAAAAAACACCCTCTCCACTGTAACTTATGCGCCTGGCGTCCTGAAAGGGGTCGGACGCATGACTAGGGGGTAGTGGCTGTAGTTCATAGGGCATCAATTAGGATGTGGCGGCCGTGGCTAGAGAGGGCGGCGTCCGGGTGTCCCTAATGGACAGGCCGCCACTGCTCCCCAGCTTGGCTGTCTGTGGCCCCTCCCTTTCATTCATTGGATTTCAGTTCTTTCAATCATAACTGCATGAGAATTAGCTGTAGCATTAGCTTTAGCTGTACGAGTATTGGTCCCCTGACACTCAGTGGATTGGTAAAACAACTTTAATTGAATTGTTGGGGGCCACAGCCTGGAGGGTTTCTCTGCCTACTCCCAAAAATTAGCAATTAGTGTCCTCTTTATTCCTGGCCCCTGTTGCTGCACACATGGGCCCCAGGGAGCTTTTATTTAATCACTGGGAGACATGGCCTGTGCGATTACTGTGTATGCACCCAAAAGTATTTAAAGAGTCCCCTCTTTGCCCCCGGGCCCCCTAATGAACTAATGGGGCCCAGGCCCAGTACAGGAGGGCTGGCTCTACATCTCTATCAGTGGCCCTAGGTGGCAAAATACAATCTTCCTAGCTATATCTGAAACCAAGCAGTCAAGGGGTTCGGCGGTGATCTGGTTCCCTGTTACGTGACCTGGAGCTGCAGTGACCTTTGGGCTACAATTGAATGAATAAAGCTCTGACATCAACATCTTTTCTTTCTCGTACATCACGGGACACAGAGCCTCAGTAATTACTGATGGGTTATATGGGTATCACTAGGTGATTGGACACTGGTCACACCCTAGACAGGAAGTTCAACCACCTATATAACCCCTCCCCTTACTGGGGATACCTCAGTTTTTTCGCCAGTGTCTTAGGTGTTGGTCACGAATAAGATGTGCTGTGCTGAGCTCCAAAGAAATATCCTATACTGAGGGAAAGCCATGCAACCTGATCCATTCAAAGTGCTGTTTTCAGGCCAAATTGGATGGTACCCGGGCCTCGTGTCTGAAGAAACAAGGTTTTACCTGTAACGCTTCTCTTTTTAGAGAGCTGGACCCCGGGATACAGTATTTGTTTTTTTCAGCCATATCCCTGGCGGGGTGCTTTATGGGGCCAGAACTGCGGATCCTCCTTTTCAAGGGGGCCCCAGTCTCTGAAGGTTTTTCAAACGGAGCCCACCGTGAGAGGTGAAGGTTGGGTCTGTATAACAGAACCCTGTGGCTGGATAAGGTAAGGGAGACTCCTCAGGATTTTTTTAATTCTAGTAGGTTTTCTCCTTTAAGTAAATGTATGCTATGCCTATTGTCGCCACCGGGGGCTGTCAAGAGCACATACCTTTTCATGTTTGTTCCGTCTGTCTCAGTGTCCACGCTGTACGCTCCTCCAGCCAGGCTCCAGGTAGGATGGGTTGGGGGGTTCCCTCCTTCAGGGATTCTATCCCCATGGCTTAGGGCGGCCGGGGTGGCCTGAGCAAACAGTGGCAGTATACCGCACCACCCGCCACAGCCGCCGCTGCCGCCACTACTGCCATTTTCGGCGGGTTCCCATCCATCGGCCCTTCTCTCTCCTCCACCCCAGCCTCCCCTCCATGCTTTTCCCGAGGATCGGAGCCTTGGCTCGCGCGGGAAAGCACACGTTTTGAAAAGACGAGGGGGGGGTGGGAGGGGTGCTCGGAGGAGGGGGGGCGGAGCATTAACGCGACGTCCAGCGTGATTAGGCGCCCACATTCCTGGCTACACAGGCTATAAAGTGCACTCTCTTTCAGGTGCACACAGCCTATGGAGGGACACAGAGCTGATGGGCACATGTGAGGTGGGACACAGGCATTCTCCCAGGCAGCATTTACTTAAAACACCAGACTGAGCATTGGTAGCAGCGGAAGTTGCTGAACTACATCGCTCAGCAGTCAGTGTTTCTTTGTGGTACCTCCACCTTTTGTTGCTTTGCACTATGGGTAGAAGAGGTACATATAGCCCGAAGACCAGAGGCTTTAGGGGATCTCCCTCAGGCTCTGAGGACCCCCCTTCTGCAGCACCTTCCCCCCTGTGGGACCTAGGATGGCTGGCCAGGGTGAGCCATCGGGGTCAGGGGCTGCATCTGCTTCTGGCACTTCAGCCCCTGTATACATTACACAGGAGGTTTTTCCTCAACCATTAATGGACTAGAGGAATGACTAATGGCCTTAATCGCATCTTCACTCAGTGGAAGAAAACGCACTAGGTCTCCCTCTGTTACCCAGGACCCTCAAGCAGAGGAACTCTGGGAAAAAGGAGTAGAATCCCTCTCAGAGGATCAGGATGAGACTAATGATTCCTCTTCTGAGGAATCAAGTGGAAAAGGGCCCTCTTCAGCTTCTCAGGATGAGAAGGTGTTAGTGCAAATTCTTGCTGGATTGGTCCGCTCCACATTTAAGTTGCCCGTATCTGAGTCAGTTAAAGAACCCTCCTCTTCTTTGGGTTCACTGAAGCCTCCTCAAACAACACATGCTTTCCTGTTCATAGTTTACTAGAAAAGCTCATTCATTCTGAGTGGGTTCACCCAGATAAGCATTTTTTTCTGCCTAAAAAGTTTTCAACACTTTATCCTATGGAGGAAAAATTTAGAAAAATGTGGGGTATACCGGCAGTTGACGCCGCCATTTCCTCCATAAATAAAAGTCTGACTTGTCCTATCGACAATGCTCAGATGCTTTTGGATCCAACTGATAAAAAAATGGAATTCCTGTTAAAAAATATTTTTTCCTTAGCAGGTTCAGTAGCTCAACCTGCAGTGGCAGCAATCAGAGTCTGTCAATACTTAAGAGACCATGGTAAACAGGTCCTCAAAGTTTTACCTGAACAGCAAGCCCAGGGGTTGGCCAACCTTCCAGCGGCTTTATGTTTTGCTGTTGACGCAATCAGAGATTCTATTATTCAAACCTCTCGCCTTTCGCTTGGGTTGGTGCATATGCGTAGAATCTTTGGTCAGCCGAATCACCATGTAAGAAACTTCTGGCTGGATTTCCATCTCGTGGTGCAAGGCTGTTTGGAGAGGATTTGGACAATTATATCCAAAAGATCTCTAGTGGGAAAAGCACTCTCTTACCTGTTAAGAAAAGGAGTAAGCGTCCCTCTTTTAAACAGGCTCTTTCCCCAGTGCCAAGAGCATCAGCCTCCAGGCAGTCGCGACGGCCTCCTCCGTCAGGCTCAAGAAATAAATTTCAGAGTCGACCCCAGGGATAAAAGAAGTCCTGGGGGAAGAAGCCTACTAGACAAGACGCTAAAGCCTCTTTATGAAGGAGCGCCCCCGCTCGCTCGGGTGGGGGGAAGACTGCTACAAATCTCAAAGCTCTGGCAGGAAGATTTCCAGGACAGATGGGTGATCTCACCGGTAACTCTAGGTTACAAACATTCTAGGTTACAAGCATTCCCCTCTCCTCGTTTCCTCAGATCAAAGGTCCCCAGAGATTCAGAGAAAAAGCAGTCTCTCCTTCTAGCGTTGGAGCGACTGCTGTCGCAAAAGGTCATCATGGTGGTTCCCACGGAAGAGCAGGGATTGGGGTTTTATTCAAACCTTTTCATGGTTCCAAAACTAAATGGAGATGTTAGACCCATTCTGGATCTAAAGGATCTAAACCGATGCCTAAAGATTCGATCCTTTCACATGGAATCAATTCGATCAGTAGTCCCCATCCTACAAGGAGGAGAACTTCTGGCATCAATAGACATCAAGGATGCGTACCTGCATGTACCCATTTTCCCTGCTCATCAAAAGTACTTGCGTTTTCGAAGTAGAAAAACGCCACTTTCAGTTTATAGCCCTTCCTTTTGGGCTAGCCACTGCACCTCGGGTGTTTACAAAGATCTTGGCACCTCCTCTGGCCAGATTAAGGGCCCAAGGTATAACTGTCATAGCATACCTAGACGACCTGCTCTTGATAGACCGGTCGGTAGCCTGCCTGGGCCAGAACTTGATCACCACAGTCAACTACTTGGAATACCTAGGTTGGATTCTCAACTTAGAAAAGTCTTTCTTAAAACAAGTAAGAAGACTAGAGTATTTGGGCCTGGTCATAGATACAAGCCAAGAGAAGGTATTTTTACCTCAGGCAAAGATCAGTGCCTTAAAAGAACTGATTCAGGTAGTCAGGACAAAAAAGGGTCCTTCTGTTCGCCTTTGTATGAGGCTGCTGGGAAAGATGGTGGCTTCATTCAAAGCAGTCCCCTATGCTCAGTTTCATTCGAGACTGCTGCAACACAGTATCCTGTCTGCCTGGAACAAGAAAGTGCAGGCATTAGATTTTCCGATGCATCTGTCTCCTACAGTGCGTCAGAGCCTCAGTTGGTGGTTAATACCCGAAAACCTGCAAAAAGGGAAGTCCTTTTTACCGGTTACCTGGACAGTGGTAACAACGGATGCCAGTCTTTCGGGTTGGGGAGCAGTTCTGGAACAGTCTGCGGTCCAAGGGGAATGGTCCAAAATCGAGGGGACCTTACCCATCAACATTCTGGAGATCCGTGCGGCGTATCTAGCCCTAAAGGCCTGGACTCTCAGGCTACAGGGTTGCCCTGTCAGCATCCAGTCCGACTATGCCACTGCAGTGGCTTATATCAATCATCAAGGAGGCACCAGGAGTCGTGCAGCTCAGGGAGAAGTGAACCAGATTTTAGTCTGGGCAGAAAAGCATGTGCCATGCATATCGGCAGTTTTCATTCCGGGGATAGAGAACTGGCAGGCGGACTATTTGAGTCGCCAGCGGTTAGTCCCAGGGGAATGGTCTCTTCATCCCGATGTCTTTTGGGCCATATGCCAAAGATGGTGGGTTCCAGATGTAGATCTCTTTACATCCAGATTCAACAAAAAGATCGACAAGTTTGTGGCAATAACAAAGGATCCTCTTGCATGCGGGACGGATGCATTGGTGATTCCGTGGTATCGGTTCTCACTGATTTATGCATTCCCTCCTATTCTGCTACTGCCATGACTCCTTCGCAGGATCAGGCAGGAAAAGAAGTCGGTACTTCTGGTGGCCCCAGATTGGCCCAGGAGAGCTTGGTATGCAGAAATTGTAAGTATGACAGTGGGTTCCCCGTGGACCCTACCGTCACGTCCTGACCTGTTATCTCAAGGTCCAGTGTTCCATCCTGCCTTACAAACGCTGAATTTGACGGTTTGGCTATTGAAACCCAGGTTCTGAAAAATTGTGGGCTTTCAGGTCCTGTGATCTCTACCTTGATCAATGCAAGGAAGCCAGCTTCCAGGAGGATTTATCATAGAGTCTGGAAGACTTATGTATCCTGGTGTGAAGCCAGGGGTTGGCATCCCAGAAAATATGTCATAGGTAGAATTCTTGACTTTCTACAAATGGGATTAGAAATGAAGCTGGCCTTGAGTACCATCAAGGGCTAGGTCTCGGCCTTATCAGTATTATTTCAAAGGCCACTTGCTTCACATTCTTTGGTCTGAAACTTTATGCAGGGGGTAACTCGTCTTAATCCTCCGGTTAAGGCACCCCTAAACCCCTGGGACTTGAATTTGGTTCTGTCAGTTTTACAGAAACAGCCTTTTGAATGAATACGTCAAATTCCCTTGGTCTTGTTGACAAGAAAGTTAATTTTTCTGGTAGCCATTTCTTCTGCTAGAAGAGTATCAGAATTAGCAGCACTTTCCTGTAAAGAGCCTTATTTAATCTTGCATAAGGATAGAGTGGTATTGCGCCCTCATCCTAGCTTTTCTACCGAAAGTGGTTTCAGATTTCCATCTAAACCAAGATATTGTTCTGCCTTCCTTTTTTCCAGATCCCTGTTCTACGGAAGAAAGGTCAATACATTCTTTGGATGTAGTAAGAGCAGTCAAGGCCTATCTGGAAGCAACTGCTCAAATTCACAAAACGGATGTTTTGTTCATACTGCCAGAAGGTCCCAATAGAGGACAGGCAGCATCAAAATCTACCATTTCTAAATGGATTCGAAAAATGATTATTCAAGCTTACGGTTTGAAACAGAAAATTCCACCTTTTCAAATCAAGGCACACTCCACAAGGGCTATTAGTGCTTCTTGTGCGGTGCATCACCGGGCCTCTATGGCTCAAATCTGCAAGGCCGCAACCTGGTCTTCAGTCCATACATTCACCAGATTTTATCAGGTGGATGTGGGAAGGCATGAGGATATCGCCTTTGGGCGTAGTGTGCTGCAGGCAGCGGTACGAGGTCCTCAGGTCTGATTACACCCTACGTTGTGTGGTCCCCTCCCCTCAAATAGCATTGCTCTGGGACATCCCATCAGTAATTACTGAGGCTCTGTGTCCCGTGATGTACGAGAAAGAAAATAGGATTTTTATAACAGCTTACCTGTAAAATCCTTTTTTTTTTAGGTACATCACGGGACACAGAGGTCCCGCCCCTCTTCTAATACACTTATATTGCTTTGCTACAAAACTGAGGTATCCCCAGTAAGGGGAAGGGTTATATTGGGGGTTGAACTTCCTGTCTAGGGTGTGACCAATGTCCAATCACCTAGTGAAACCCTATAACCCATCAGTAATTACTGAGGCTCTGTGTCCCGTGATGTACCTCAAAAGAAAAGGATTTTACAGGTAAGCTGTTATAAAAATCCTATCTTTTTGTCACATGATAGTTTACGTTTTTGAGGTTGAATTCAATATGTGCAAAGAGAGGTCCACACAAATACTTAGAACATTTATTAAAAAATAATGACAGATACAGATAATATTAGAAAATATACCAAGAATACTAAACTAAAGATGCTGTTTCGCCATGGAGTCCTGTCCGCTTTTCATACGGCGTGGCCAGATTATCAAACCAGATGCTTGCATGATGCAGCTCTGGTGTGAGACTGAATGTTCCAAGTTTATAGGATTTGTGTGTAAGGAGAGGCCAACCCACCCCCACTGGAGCAAAATGACCAAGGAATAAGTGAATACCACAAGGGAAGGACAGGGGGAAATGGAGGGACTTTTTGATACCCAGAAAATGTTAGACAGTGGTGCCAATAAAATCAAGTATTTACTAGGATAACCATTGAAATGACTCCTGAACAAACATCATGAGAGGAAATTGGAAACATAAAGCACGATAGCATAAAAATACCACATATTATGAAACAATGGAAGGTAGTGAGTTGTCAAACAAAAAAACCTATTATGATCCCGATGGCATGCATCCGGAGCCCCGATGCATTTTGACTTGAGTCGTTTTGACTTCAGGGGGATGGTGGTTATTAACATAGAAGGATGTATGATCATATATAGCAGTGATGGCGAACCTTGGCACCCCAGATGTTTTGGAACTACATTTCCCATGGTGCTGAACTACACTGCAGAGTGCATGAGCATCATGGGAAATGTAGTTCCAAAACATCTGGGGTGCCAAGGTTCGCCATCACTGATATATAGTATAGACATTTCACATTATGCTGGAGGTCCACATAGAAGATGGGGATGTCAAACATCACGACACTGTGTCCCAGACACAAGGCACACATAGGGATCAACCCAATAGGCGAAGTATAGACCTGAAAGCTTTCACTGATATGGCTGGATCTAAGAGGATATGCCTAGAAACCTCTCCGTGGGAAGAATTGTCCCTCTGCCACAACAAAGAGGCAGATACATAGGTCACAGCGAGTATGGGTTGGTGCAACCAAATCTCAGGGCTGCAGCAGTGGTCTCACAGCCAACAAGTTGCTGTCTGCTTACAGCTACTCTATTGATGGTTCAATACTAGGACCTTGTAAGGCAAATGGCACATTCCTGAAAAGAGATTAGTGGGCTGGCTTGTCCATATAGTCAGTTTACAAGGACATTCCTATAACATGAGTTCAGCTAAAGTGACCATCCTTGTATGGCCCCTTAACCAAGATTTGGAGGCTTAGAACTCATTAGTGAGCCACAATATTAATAAAGGAATATGTAATGCGCAATTTCCCCATCAACATCCAAGGCCAGAGTTGAAAAGGGGCTCAAATGACCCAACAGGCCACTTTCAGACCATGTGATCAAGAAACGCAGGATTTTTTTTTCAGCCCTAGTCCTACGTCCCAACCATTAATCTCATCTAGTAAAGCCCTAAGAAAAATTCATCTTTATATTTACAATTTTGGCAGTCAACAGGTTTTTTTTTTTTTGTTGTTGGGGATGGCATTTATCCTTAAGGATAATTTCATTTTAATTTAGGCTTCCTGGCTCCTTTATCTGATGGCATATTGTAGTAAAGGAGATTTCTGTTGCTGGTTGGAGGCAGTCCAGTCTATTTCGGATCAGTCCAGGAACGCCGCTGACTTTGGCTGAATTTCTCTATGTTTATTTCCACATATTATTGGAAGTAAAAGATTTATCTTGCAAAATTCTTTCTTTGTTAAGTGAATGCCTGTGTTTACTGAAAAACATAATTTTGTATCGGTCCATGTGGTCCCTTGAGATGAAGAGTTTGGGGAATTCAGATAGTGAAGGTTGCTATACTATTATACTTAACACAGCAATTTCCCTGGAAAGGAAGTACTTTAGGTGCTCTACAATCATAGGAAAATCAGAGTAAGCTTAAAATGATTTCTACAGTTACAAGTATATAGAACCTCAGAATCCCATAATTTCCCTGTTTGTTATTTCACAGAACACTTTTGAAGATCTCTGCTGTGCCTGAAATGCCTCTTGTGTAATGACCATCCTGACTGAACCTCTCCGGGAGAAAATATTTCATTCCCGAAAACCTTCCCCTTGCAAATATTTAATAAGAATGTTTTCTTTATAGGCTACAGCTCTCGGGAACCTCAACCACTAATCTATGTCTTCACACTTACCATCAGGGATGGTTCATCAGGGCTTAGGCTCTTCAGCAGGAAGGGGGCTCACAAAGGGCAGGACCTGAAACCTATGCTGATAAGGTGGTATTAAAGAATATGTAAAGGTTAATTTTTTAAAAAAACAAACAAAAAAAACCAAACATGTCATACTTACCTCCTCTGTGCAGTTGGTTTTGCACAGAGTGGCCCCAATCCTGCTCTTCTGGGGTCCCTCAGCTCCTGGCTCCTCCTCTTCTTGAGTGCCCCATTGGAGATTCGCTCTCCCTCGGGGCACTTATGCGGGCATGCTCCAGTGTCCTGCTGCTGCGTCCATTGACAGACAGCAGGACTCGGCACCTCCCCCCACGTCATTGGATTTGATTGAAAGCAGCGGGAGTCAATGGCTGCGTTGCTATCAATCTATCCAATCAGCACCTGAGACACCAGCTGGAGCTGGTGTGCTCGTCCCAGTCGCTGGAAAGACCGGGTTCAGGTAAGGAAAAGGGGGGCTCTGGAGGGCTGCTGCATCACAGGAGGTTTTTCACCTTAATGCATAGAATGCATACAATGCATTAAGGTGAAAAAACTTGAGGGTTTACAGCCTCTTTAAATATTGCTTAATGTCCTTCCCAATCTTATTATAAGATCAGAACATGTCTTCTTGTTCCTCTAACTCTCCTCTTCTGAATTTCTCAGCACTGCTGGAGGACTCTGCTGATCTTTTATTTAAAAGAATCAAGCAACAAAATTTTATAAAAAAGTAAAAAACAAAACCATAGTACAATACAATGGAAAACAAAGGAATACACATCAATGTTCAGAATATATACAATATATACATAGTCCACTACCACCAAAATGTTGACCACTATTTACATAAAGCAGCAGAGAGGGCCTAAGAGGCACAACCCATCACCTATGTATGCAGCCATTTTTCAAAAATTATTCAAATTAAAAAATCTAGGGTAATAAGAGACAGACAGCCACACCCGGGTAAGAGACTCCTGGAAACCCCTCCATGCCTTCAACCAAGCCCTCTGACCCCGCTTGTCTCTCTCAAGCACCTGAATCCTCCCCACCTCATGCAAAATGTCACACACCACCACCTGAACAGGAAGGCTTTTATGCCGAGTGCAGATCTGACACCAAGTGTTTCAGATGAGATAACGGACCACTAGGCTAACTAAAAAAAGTGTATCCAAACAAAAAGCCCCACCAGTATTGAATGCTCTTGAATGCTGCTATTTCTCAAGTTTAACATTGGTAATGTGCTTGCAGTGGAACCTCCTGGATGGGTAGGCATGTTTAGATCTTGGTTCAAGCTAATTCTACGACTTTGGGAAGAAGGTGGCCAAGTGAAGAATCTCAGGGGTCATTGTGGTCAGCTTCCAGCCTATGTCTGAGGCCATAATCACCGGGTCCTAATTCAATGCCTAGTATCTTAATTTTTTCCTGGGGCACTGGAAAGGTGTCCGGGAGATCAATCCCCTCACCTTCCTTTCCCATCCAGAAAACCTCACTCTTTTCCTGATTGATCTTGGAACCTGATGCTTTAGAATACCGTGATGTCAAAGAGACCACCTCCTCCACTTTATCTGTCCCAGTGACAATCACTGACACATCATCTTCATAGGAAACAACCCTCAAAGGCGGCTCACCCGGGAGCCCCACTGGTACCCCACACAACATGCTATTCTCTAGCCTTCTGATGAAGTATCGATTGCAAACACATAGAGCAGGTGACTCAGGGGAAAACCCTGGCGCACCCCGGAGCCAACCTCAAAGGACTGCCCAACCCAACCATTAAGAAAAGAGAAGCTTTCTGCCCCCTTATACAAGACTTACAGCCAATCAACAAAACCACCCAGCAGATCGTACTTACTAAGGAGCAACCACGAGTACTCATGGCTAACACATTTAAAAGCCTTTGCCTGATCCAACGCCAGTAAGTAATTTCTCCAGCCTCCAGCCCTGCACTGCTCAAAGGTCTAATGGACAGCTAAAACTGCTGTGAAGGTGCTCCTACCATGGACTGAACAGTGCCGATGACGAGAAAGCAAAGACGATAGGCGCCAGAAAAGTATCTTGGCCAGCACCTTTCTATCGACATCGAGAAGGCTGATGGGGTACCAATTCTCAAGCATCGAAGGATCTTTACCTTTTGAAAGAAGAGTCGAAGCTGAGTGCCTCATAGAAGGAAGAAGCACCCCCTCAGCAAGACAACTGTTAAAAACCTCTACCAAATGTGGGGCCAGAATAGACTTAAATGCTTTGTAAAACTCAACTGTCAAGCCATCCGGTCCAGGTGACTTTTTAATGGCAAGCTGTTCAATTGCCCTCATCACCTCTTCAGCTGTGATCTCCTCTGTCAAATTCATCAATGGGACATCTCTATCATTTAGACCTGGAGTAGAGTCCAAAAAGCTTTCCATCTTGTCTCGGTCAAGCTCTTTACTCTCAGGAAGATCAGCATAAAAGAACCTCACGACCTCCAGGATCCCTGACTTGGACTTTGTCAAGGAACCTGTACTGTCCTTAAGGCCAACGGCTGTCTTAACAGCTACACCTTGTTTGCAGTTCTGGTAAGGGTCAGGCGAGTGGTACTTCCCATAGTCCCTCTCCAGAACCAAAGAGGCATGCCAGTTATATATATTTTTTTTATTCTCAAATTACCTTTTTATTATTTAAATATTGAATAAAGTATTAAAGCACTTCTTTGCATTTTTTATTGATCATCCTTTAACTTTTCACATGTGAAACATGCAGCATTATATTACTCTTGTTTTGAAGCATACAAATGTTTCCAAAAGGTAGTTTACTCCTTGGCAACCAGTACAGAAATGTACTTTAAACAGTGACATTAACTTTGCCTAAAAAAACGGTGCCAGTGCGAACAATTACACCCAGAGACTACATCTGGTCATCACATCCTCTATAAAGCAATAGTGAGACCTGCCTCGGATACATATTGTATGCGGACAGCTATCCACATGTTCCTTCTGAAAAGATGCTCTAACATGTACTAAGTGAAGTACTACTGCAAAATATCAGTATCCTCAAGAGTTCAATATATGTGATGATGTTGTACTGGAGTACTGTTCGTTCTTGTCAGCGCTAGCACAAGGAATTTAGATTTAACAAAACTGTTTACACAATTTAAAATGGATGTACCAGTATTAAAGAACAAGCTTCATATATCTATTTACTTTTTGCCCTTTATGTAGCTATTACGTCCCATTAACAGGAATCTTCCAGCCCGAGTCAACAATCTGCCAAGACCTCAGGTTTTCTTGAAAAACGCTTGTTCACTTACAATAAAAAGATGAAGGTATTTGCAGGAGGTAGGAAGTGGTATAAAGGGGATGTTAAGCTTTAACTATATATATATTTTGTATTTTATTTTACTTTAAAGGACCTCCTTTTCCTATAACAGGAGTACAGAAAGCACCCAGCAGATATCCCACTTCAACTTGTGTCTAAACACCCTGTATTCTGCATGCCAGTCAAATTGACACTTGAGGAGGAGTTTCACTTCGGAGATTGCCCCAGGATTTCCTCCTCTCAAGACAAGAATATCCAGCTTCCTCCGCAAACGTTGGTAGGTCGTGTATCTATCAAGCTGCTTTTTATTGGCTAGGCCCCTGAAGAATCCAGTGATCCTCTTTTTGGTCAACTCCCAGCACTCAGCCTTGCCGCTACAAAATTCCAGGACGGTCACCTGTGCCTGAAAGAATTTTTATAAAATAAATATTTAATTTTCTGTAATGAATGCATGGGTGCAGGGTTCCCCCTTTTTTTTTCAACAAAGAATAGCGGGGCTCCAGCAGGAGGGGTTGAGGGATGTATAAACCCCTTCACCTTATTCTCCTGTAGAAAGTTCCTTAACGCTTTCAGTTCTAGGTTCAGAAATATTGTAGAGGCAACCAAAAGGAATTGGGGCTCCTGATACAAGCTCTATTGGGCAATCACATGCCCAGTGGGGTGGTAATTGGTCGGCATTTTTCTCATCACAAATGTCTTTAAAGTCTTGGTACTGAGGGGGCAATTTTTCCAGGTTAGTCGATGTCACTCCGATAATAGTAGGCGAGATGTCTCTTTCTTGACAATGTAACTCACAATGTTCAAAAGGGAAAGGCATGGTTTCTGGCCTGCCAGTCAATAGTGGGGTTGTGATCTGATAGCCATGGAATTCCTAAGATAACAGGAAATTGAGGAGAAGAAATCAGATGAAAAAATATTAACTCTTGGTGTCCAGGCTCTATACCTAACTGCAGAGGAATGGTCTCATGAGTGATTACTCAAGAAGCGAGTAGAAAACCATACACTATCTCCATATGTACTGGGGATGGTTTGGGTATTTGGGTGATGCCATTTTCTTCTGCAAACTTCAAGTTAATAAAGGTACCACCAGCCCCGGAATCCAGCATTGCTGAGGTGGAGAGTAACTGGTCTTTCTTTTTTAAGCGTGATGCTTAAAATAAAATGCGGATGATGACAGACAATCTCCTTCTCTCCTGGTGTTACGGAAGACAAGGGTTGTGTAATGGATCTCACTTGCTCCCTAGATGCAGACAATTCTCTTTGACCGGCCGCTGCAATGGTTTACCTTGTTCGTCTTGATTTATTTGGACACCTGAGGGCATAGTGATCTGACCACAATAGAGGCAAAGATTCAGTTCACGTCTGTGTCTCTTTTCAACAAAGCTGAGAGCTCCAATCTGCATAGGTTCAAATCTTCGATCGATCTTAATGCTCAATTTAATAAAGCCATCAAGACCATTGGGCACATCTATTCTGGATAATTAATCTTTTATATTCTCACAAAGTCCTTTTTTTAAAGTGAAAGTACTTTGCACTGTCTTTCCAAGTGGTATCAGTTACCCATCAATGAAATTCGGCAGCATATTCACTAACAGGACATCTCCTTTGGTGCAAGTTCAGTAAAACAGTTTCAGCAGTTGCGCTGCAATTTGGATCATCGAAAATTTAATTAATGGTGGCCACAAACCCCTACTAGAACCTCATGGTCTTGCTCCAAATATGGGAAACCCATGCCATGGCCTCATCAATGACCAGAGATATAATAAAGCCTGTCTTGGAGCGTGGGGTTGCAAATCGGTAAGGTTGCAGCTGAAAATGCAGTTGACACTGATTCAGGAAGCCTCTATAGAGTTTAGGATCCCCATTGAATTTATCAGGCACATGGAAGCGGTTTGAATCACTGTTAGTAGCTGTTTGTTGGCATTGCTGAACAAGTTGTGTTCGCAATTCAATTACTTCTCCTTGTAACTCTTGCACTCGTGTTTGTAAGCCTTGAACAACATGTTCACTCAGGGATCGTGGAGTTGCGGCAGTCTCCATGTTGTGGCCAGATTATTCGGTTAGGAGAATACCTGTAATGAGTGGAGACCAATGGTCGACAATGTCAGGCAAGCTCAGGTCTCAGGTCTGCAAGAAATAGGAAAGTCTGAATTGCTAGACCGATGATCAGTGTTGGGGTCACAAGCCAAGGTCAGTGCAGGATAGAGTTTCGTAATTGAGGTCACAAGCTAAGTTTGATGCAGGAGGAGAGTTTTGAAGTCAGGGTCACAAGCCAGGGTTGATGCAGGAGGGAGGAGAGTTTCGTAGTCAGGGTCACAAGCCAGGGTCGATGTAAGAGGAGAGCTTCACAGTCGTGGTCACAAGCCAAGGTCGCTTCCAAACAGCAATAGCAGTAGCTCACGTAGTATGCAGGATCAGACCACAATAATCTGGTGACAGGAAGTGCAGAGGCAAGGCTTATATAGGAAGTTCATGGGAGGAGCAAGGAGTTCAAGGTTCAACAGCAATCAGGACAAAAGTCAGGATTGTCCAATAGATTAGGGAGTAAGCTGTCCGGCATTCATAGCTCAGTGAGAAGGGTCAATGCCAGGCACAGTAGAGGTCCCAGGTTTGAGCCCAGGTCCCGACAGTTTAGCAGTGTACATGATTTCTTACTCTTCTCTCTTGAAATATTGCTGACATGTTCAGCAGAGCTCAGACTGGGGAACGGAGAATCAGTTGTGCTGCAGTGACAGGAGGATGCTGAAAGAAGGAGGGAACAGAGAGAAGTGCTTATCATGCCGCGTACACACGAGTGGACTTTCCGGCAGACTTGGTCCGACGTTCTTCCCTCGGACTTTCCGGTGGACTACCACCGGACTTTCTGAACGGACGGACTTGCCTACACACGACCGGACTTTCCGGCAGGCTAGGTCCGCCCGTCTTTCCGACGGACTTTCGCCGGAGTTACGGCGGACTTTCAGAATGAACGGACTTGCCCACACACGGACAAGTCCGTTCATTTTGAACGTGACTCGGGTACAATGGGACTAGAAAAGGAAGTGAATCTCGCTGCTTTTATCGGCGAGATTGACACCTTGCGAGCCCTGTTGCGGGGCATACCAGGCCCTTAGGTCTGGTATGGGTTTTAAGGGGAACCCCCTATGCCGAAAAAACGGTGTGGGGTCCCCCCTAAAATCCATACCAGACCCTGATCCGAGCACGCAGCCCGGCCTGTCAGGAAAGGGGGTGGGAACGAGCGAGCGCCCCCTCTCCTGAACCGTACCAGGCCACCACAAAGCACCTTGTCCCCATGTTGATGAGGACAAGGGCCTCTTCCCGACAACCCTGGCCGTTGGTTGTCGGGGTCTGCGGGCGGGGGGCTTATCAGAATCCGGGAGCCCCCTATAATAAGAGGGCCCCCAGATCCCGGCCCCCCACCCTATGTGAATGAGTATGGGGTACATGGTACCCCTACCCATTTACCTAGGGAAAAAGTGTCAATAATAAAACACACTACACAGGTTTTTAAAGTAATTTATTAAACAGCTCCAGGGGGTCTTCTTCCGACTTCGGGGGTCCCTCCGGTTCCTCTTCTCCCGGCGTCCGGTTGGTTCTTCTCCGCTCTCTTTGGCCTCTTCTCCCAGTGTTCCAGTTCTTCTGCCGGCTCCTCCGCTATCTTTATGTCGCTCTTTTGTTAGCGGGAGCCCAGACTTCTGGCTTCTGGGCTTCTGGGCTTCTTGGCTTCTTCTCTTCTTCCGATGTTGACACGACGGTCTCTCTAGCTGGAATGCTCTCTGAGTGCTCCGATGTGACTTATATAGGCGGAGACCCCGCCCCTTATGCCGTCACAGTCCCTGGGCATGCTGGGACTGTGACGTTTTATGGGGGCGTGGACCAACCGGACACCGGGAGAAGAGGAACCGGAGGGACCCCCGAAATCGGAAGAAGACCCCCAGGAGCTGTTGAATAAATTACTTTAAAAACCTGTGTAGTGTGTTTTATTATTGACACTTTTTCCCTAGGTGAATGGGTAGGGGTACCATGTACCCCATACTCATTCACATAGGGTGGGGGGCCGGGATCTGGGGGCCCTTTTATTATAGGGGGCTCCCGGATTCCGATCAGCCCCCCCCCCCGCCCACAGACCCTGACAACCAACGGCCAGGGTTGTCGGGAAGAGGCCCTTGTCCTCATCAACATGGGGACAAGGTGCTTTGTGGTGGGGGGCCGTAGGGCGCCCCCCTTCCCCAAAGCACCCACCCCCCATGTTGAGGGCATGGGGCCTGGTATGGTTCAGGAGGGGGGGTGCTCGCTCGTCCCCACCCCCTTTTCTGACCGGCCAGGCTGCGTGCTTGGATCGGGTCTGGTATGGATTTTAGGGGGGACCCCACGCCGTTTTTCTGCGTAGGGGGTTCCCCTTAAAATCCATACCAGAGCTAGGGGCCTGGTATGCCCCGCGCTCGCCGCAATAGGAAAATTAGTTTTTCCTATTGCAGCAAGCGCGAGATGCAGTACCCTGTTCTTGCGTCGTATCTGGTCCGTCGGACCAGCATACAGATGAGCGGGCTTTCCGTCAGGAACTGAGTCCGGCGGACTTACGAAGGAAAGATTTGAAACATGCTTCAAATCTAGGTCCAGCGGACTTTTGGGAAAAAAAAGTCCGCGGGAGCCTACACACGATCGGATTGTGCGGCGAAATCTTGTCCGCCGGACCAAGTATGCTGAAAGTCCGCTCGTGTGTACGCGGCATCAGTCTTCTGCTTCTCCTTTCAATGTCCAGTCACAGGCTGGCAGGGAGGGACAAAATGTTTAAAAATGACTGAACTTGAGCAGAGAAAAATCAGGTCCCTGTCTTTACCGTGCAGCTGGCCTGATAGAAATATATTCTATCTCTATAATTTGCCTGGAGTTTCGCTTTAGGATAAATAATACTGCATGTTAGAGCTGCAAATAATTATCTTTAGTGAGAGCATACCAATACATGAGGGCTACAGAAATCAGAGTAATGACTTCAAATGCAGCATGTTCATTCTGTGTTTAGATCTGAAACAATGGGAAAGGATTTGTTGAAGGATATTTTTTTTTTTTTGATCCTTTATATCCCCTTCACACTCCTGGCATTTCAATAATAGACAGCTTGTTCCAATGACCCCTAAATCTACATTGAATAAGATCCCATAGAAACAAAAAAAAAACGATTTCTGATGGAGCCGCACCACATTGAAGACTTCCAACAATGCAATTCCTCATTTCAAAGCTGCCCGTTTTTGATGCCAAAGTATCAGAATACAGTAATAAAATGTTTTGACTATAGTTAGTCATTAATTTGCTGTCCCCGCTACAAATAGTTCCTCGGCTGCGCATTGTTTGGTTCGTGTCTCCTTGTTGCTGAATAAGCGCATTAATAATTCATCTCAAGATATGAAATTGCACGATCCGAGATGACAGCCTTGTGTGACATTTGCAAAAGTAACCCGACTTCAAAAAAAAAAAAGGAAAAAAAAAAAAAAAAAGAATTGATACTTTTTTTTTATCTACCTCGACGAAATAAAAAAAAAAAAGAAAAAAGAAAGAAAAGCGGAGTTTCAAAATATTGTTCCCAATCAGCGCCATTGAGCAGATTAACGAGGCTTGTGTTGTCATGGCAACCGGTGTATCATTTCACATGACCAATGCACCTTTTCAATCAAGAGCCATTCTTTTGAAAATTACCAAAGCTAAGGCATAAAATATGCAGAGGAGACGTGGAGCCGCTCTCCTCTCGCGGCTGAAGAATACATTGGATTTTTTTTTCCCCCCCGTCTAAATGGCTCATTTGCAGAGTTTCTAAATCAAGAGAGACGTGACGTAAAACGGTAGACGGAGGATATGGATGTGGTTTGCTATTAAAATGAAAAAGGCAAAAAAAATAAAAAATAAAGTTTTGGTGTGCTTGCTCATAGAGATGAGCAAATGGATCTGCAAGTTTTGATCTGAATTTCGCTAATTTGACGGCAGTGGAGATTGGATAATATTGCAACTGGGAGGGGGGGGGGGGGTTGCCATAGTCCAGAGCAGGTGTCTCAAAACTATGGCCCCCCAGTTGTTCAGGAGCTACAATTCCCATCATGCCTAGTCATGTCTGTGAATGTCAACGTTTTACAATGCCTCATGGGACGTGTAATTTTGCAAAAGCTGGAGGGGTCGTAGTTTGGAGATGTCTAGTCTAGCTGGTCCATATGCAGTCATGGATCCCTGCTTGCATTGTCTGCCTCTTATGGGGACCCTTGAAGGCCTATCCACACTGCCTGGGCGGCTGTGGGCGTGGCTGAACACATCCTGTAGGGGAAACCGGGAGTAAGCCCTTGCTAGTGCCCCCAGGGGCAGGCAGAGGCTGAATTCATGTGAAATCTGAGGCTGGAAAAGGGTTGAGATTTCCAGGTGCTCCCTCTCTCTCTCTCCCTTTCCTTCATTCTGCCCAGGGGCAGAGCTCCCCTGGCACAGGGGGTTCCCTCCAGACAACTGGACCCCAGAATCTTGTCTCTTACTGTCAGGCTCCTGAATATTTATGGCCCCTCTGCCTATAGAGGAGCCAAACTAAATTTACCTAGTCTGTACACTGAAGGTGCTACACTATGATGAAGAAACATTAAACACAAGGAAGACTCTTTAAAGGAGAAGTACAGAAGAAGCTTGTTTGGCTGTACTTCCCCTGTGGATCACAGAAGTGCAGTTTGTTCTGCACTCCTGTGGCCCATTTTCAGCAGACAGTGGGCTGAAGCCCGCTGTTGGCTGATGTCACAGAGCCAGTTGAGGCTCGGGAAGAATCACTACCATACGGTCGGGATTCACCCAGATCCATGGATCGGCATCCCGGTCAGCCTCTCAGAGAGCCGCTGAGAGCCTGAGCCGGCTGCTCCCGCCCCTCCACAGCCCAGCACTCTAGTGAGCAAGGGGGGGGGGGGCAGAGCAAAGAGTTTAACACCAGCTCTCTGCTCACACAGCGGTGAGAACTGAGTGATCGATGGTGTTTGATCACTCGGTTCTCAGTGTTAGAGCTGGCCAGGGATCGATGCTGCATCCACCTAGGTAAGTGTGATTCTCTCTAAAAAAAAAAAAAAAATCCAATACTTCTGTGACAGGAGTCACTTTGGGTGGGGGGGTTTGTGCAACTCAGCTTACCTTGGAGAGCTTTGGAAACTCCGTGTCCAGCTTCCCCGGACCCTCTTATGCGTAAATCACCCTGTGTCCATTAGGTGCACAGGGTGCCTGAGAACCCCACTATGATCTGTGCTAGTCAGACTCAATGTTGTATATATGTATATATTGTGTGTTGTCTCATGCTGTTGTGGACTCTTTGCTGTGATTGTTTGGGGTGTGGTTGTATTCAATTGTTTGTGTCTGCCTTGTAAGAAACATATATTATGGGATGGATGTCTATGTGGAGGGGGGGGTATTCCTCCAACAGCTTTCCCTCTTGATAAGACTGTTTACTGATGAGAAGTTTGAATACACCTGACCTGTGTGTCTATTGTGATTGGACAGTTTACCCCGCCCTGAATCCAAGGGTGGGGGGAAGTGTCTCGGAGTTGGATATCTGTGGTAACTTGTGCTGGAATAAATCAGTTTGATGTTGTTGTTCACCCTACACTGTGTTACGACTAGTGACTGGATGGGCTAAAGGGTCTTGGATAGTGCTGGTTCTGGACAAAGGAAGCATTTACGGCGGACATAGTCCTGTTGAGGACAAGGGTTTGTCACAACTTCTCTTTTAAGTTACCTCCATACTAAACCTCACAAGAGAGGAGCAAGGTAAAATTCTAGACAAAGGATGTGGATACGGTTTTCTATTAAAATTTTGGTGTGCTTGCTCAGAGAGATGAGCACATTCAATATACAAGGTAAGAGATTTGATCTGAATTTTAATAATTTGATGGCAGTGGAGATTGGATTGCTTAATATTGCAACTAGGGGTGAAGATGTGTTTTGGCATCATCAAGAGATAACCAGCCATCTGCACCTTGACTGGTCCATTAGCAGTGATGGATCCCTGTTTGCATTTTCTGACTCCAATTGAGACCCTCAAAGGCCGATCCACACTGCGTAAATCGATATGCAGAGTACATGGGTTGATCTGAATTTTGCTAATTTGGTGGGGGGGGGGGGGGGGGGTAAAGACGAGTTTTGGCATAGTCAAGAAGTAACCAGCTGTCAACACCTTGACTGGTCTATTCCATTGTCTGCCTCCTATGGGGACAGGCGAAGGCTTGACATTTGGTCTGAATATGAGATCTATGGGGACCCGCAAAGGCTTGACATTTGGTCTACATATGACATCATATGGCTGCATAAGAAACCTACCATTTTTTTTTAAATAAAACATATTCCTATTTATCTTTTTACTAACCCTTATTTAACTATAATAATCCCTAATTGACTTTTTTTGATTTGGATGAAGTGGAGAGGGATTACAACACTTATTAGATTTTTATTGCAGTCTGTGTCCCCATTGGAGAGATTCACCCTAAAGACAATTTTTTTTTTTAGATTTGAATGGAGTGGAGAAGGATTACAACACCGATTAGATTTGTAATGCTGTCTGTGTCCCCGTTGGAGAGATTCACCCTCTGTATTTGTCCTAGTTACCATTATCATTGAAAGTGAAAGTGAAGGAACATTTTGGCTTTTCCCCAGAAGAGCAATGGAGGGGAATCCTCCAATGGGGACACTAATTCTGGTGTCCTGGGGGGACCCCAAGTGATTCCCTTAGTTTGCAGGGACTTCCTCTCACTTCCACTTCCTGGGACAGGAAGTTACAGCGGAGTTCCACCCAAAAGTGGAACTTCTGCTTTAAGGGCTCCTGTGTCAGAAACCATGAAATTAGACCGAGACAGAAGTACAGTTGAATCACACTTGTTTAATAATAAAAGTAAAAAGAACAAACGTAGTCAAAACATAGAGAAAGTTCAGTGACCGGAACGGATAGTCAGCCAAGCCAGAAGTCAGGGATCAACGTAGTGGAACAGCAAGCAGGATCCAGAGCCAGAACAGATGTCAGCAAAGCAAGTCTTTAAACAGGAACGCAGGAGATGTTTCTTGTGATGTTGACCAAGGTGAAGGCAGAGAACCTCTATACTAGATGGCTTAAGTAGCCAGGACTGACGAGCAGGATATCATCAACAGCTGAGTCACTGTGGAGAGAGATAGGAGCTGGCAATTAGCTGACAGCTGAGAGGCCAGCTCAGAGAAAGAAGGGCTGAGCCCAGCCCTGACATCCTGATACCCCTGACATGCCACATTTGGCATGTCATATTTTTTTTGGGTGGGGGCGGGTACCTAGTATTGACAGGTATGCAGCTCCCACTTCTGATCATGGCGCTGTGGCGCCGAGCAGAAGTTCTCCTCTCCCTCCCTGCAATCTTCTGGGACACGTCACAGGTCCCAGAAGATTGCCCGGCCATTCAGAACATGCAGCGGGACTCACGCATGCATAGTGCGCACCCGGCTGTGAAGCCGCAAGCTGCCACAGCGTGCCCATGCTAGTGATGCCGGCGAAGCGGAGAGGAGCGAGGCTTCGGCAGCCGCATCGCTGGACTGTGGGACAGTTGAGTGTCTGTTTATTAAATGTCAGCATCTACACTTTTTGTAGCATGTGACTAATAATAAACACAGAACTGGGTGGAACTCCACTTTAAGGGAAATCTCCCCCCTCCAAAATAAACAAAAAAAAAGGGACAGGGGTTATAATTCTCTCTTATCCAAAATGAAAAATAAAATGACAGTAGATCTACAGTATTTTTAAGTAAAATAGCTTTTCTCAAATTAACAGTGGCCAGAATAGAAAAATAGCACCCTTTTCATTTTTCTATGCCCTCTTTTTAAATTTCAGAAAGTAAAATAATTTTTACATGACAAAATAAAAACCTAATTTGTCCCCCCCCCCCCCAAAAAAATAAAAAAATAAAAATAAAACAATGTATGTATTACTTTGCTATTTTACAAATTTCCAAGGTAGAGGGGATACTGGCCTTTATAGGTGCTCAAACACATAGAAATTTTTTTTTTTTTTTAAAAACATTAATTTATTCAAACATAATTGTATTTAAAATCATGTGTGTGTACAACCATTTGGTATCATTGCTTAAATATATGTAACATTTGTTCAACGTCACGCTTATACTTCCGACATGTTTCGCCAAATTCGGCTTCTTCAAAGGAAATTGTGATGGGTTCACTGATAAAGCAAATTAAAAAAAAAATTGATAATGAACAAAATATATTCAAATTAAAGCTCCATAGCATACATAAAAAGAAAAAAAGATTTTTTGGAGCTTTCATTTGAATGTATTTTGTTCATTATTGATTTTGGTTTTTTTGCTTTATCAGTGAACCCATCACGCTTTCCTTTTTGAAGAAGCCAAATATGGCGAAACATGTTGGAAGTATAAGCGTGATGTTGAACAAATGTTACCTATATCTAAGCAATGATACCAAATGGTTGTACAAATGATTTTAAGTACAATTATGTTTGAATAAATTATTGTTTTTAATAAAAATGTTATACATTTTCTTGTACTATGCGTTTGAGCACCTATAAAGTCCCGTATCCCCTTTACCTTTGACATTTCAAAAGAATTGTGATGTTGGTACCATGATTAATGTGTTCCTGGTCATGTCCACATCATTTTTGAAAACTTGTTATTTTAAAGCAGAACTTCTCTTCAACTTTTGAGCTTTTTTTTTTATTTGAGGGGTGGGGGGGGAGCAGGTACCTGGTTTTGACAAATACCTGCTCCCACTTACGCCTGGCTCGCCTAGGCAATCCGAGCGGAGGTTCAGCCCACCCCTCTACCCTGATATATGTCACAGGTCTTAGGAGGCTGCAGGACCATTGACAGGACCCAATGGGGGGGGGGGGGTCGTCTGTGAAGCAGCAAGGAATCACAGCTTGCTTCTCACAGTTAGCATTAGGACCCTGAAGACCAGTGAAGAACTGGCCCGGTGAGGACAACAGTGGATTCCAGGACAGGTAAGTGTCCCTTTATTAAAAGTCAGCAGCCACAGTATTTGTAGCTGCTGATTTTTTTTTGGGGGGGGGGGGTGGAGGGTCATGGACTGAAGAACCTCTTTAAGGTATTGCCAAAGTTATCCCCAAATATAAAGGCCCATATTGGAAATATAAGGGGTACACAGGTACAGGAGCTGAAGTGGTTAAATAAAGAACAGACCTACACACTATTCCAGGTTCTGTGCCAGCCGTTACCTCCAAGTACAGCCAACTCACAATGAGAACCGCTTGACTCAGGGAAATATTGAGGAAGCAAATGCTTTCTCTCTCGGCCAGATAATTTAACCAATGTGCTGTACTCTGTATCTGCTGATCCTGTTTTCAGTGTGAATCCCGCAAGATCGGCCAAGTTTTCTACTCCCCGCTCTCTGCATTTGGAACGCTGCGAGTTTTGTAGATCTCCGTACATCTCCAAGGTCAATGCACAACAAACAAGAACTTAGTGCTGTGTTTGTCATGTTTGTGTTCCAGATATTTAAAGTAGACCCTTTCAACAAGTCTTTATGAATAAATTCCTTATAAGTCACAATATACAGCAACAGAATACTTATTTTTTTTTTTTAGAAAAGTGCCACCTTTGACTAGGCTGAGATGATGTCACCCGTCTGCTGCATCTCCATTGATCAGATTGCAACAATGTAACTTTAGTGATCAGCAGGGGCCGTTTCGTTTCACTGCCTCGAGTGATTCACTCATATGTGTACATTTTTAGCTTTAGCTATTGAACTCCGTAGACAACAGTTTTTTTTTGTTTTTGTTTTTTTTTAAGCAAATCAGTCCAGAGCACCTGCTGAAATTTTTCTGCACCCCAGTTCCTATGTTTTCCTGCATAGTGGGGTCCCTAGGCCTTGTTTCTATGTCGGAGGAACAGCTTATTGGCCCCAATTCTTCCATGAAGACTATTTCTAGGCAGACTTCTCCGGACAGTAGATGAATGTACCTGGGTCCCACTGGTTTCTTCCAGTTCTGTGCTGATGTGGAAGGGAAGTAAGCATGGTGTGTCTTTCATCTGCTCCATTAAGATTCCTTGGCTGACCAATGCATCTACGCTCCTCAATGTTGCCCGTTTCTTTGTGCTTCTTCAAAAGAGCTTGAAAAGCACATGTTTAAACCCCAGTCTGCTTTGAAATCTTTGCCTGGGAGAGACCTTTCTGATGCAGTATAACTACCTTGTGTCTTGTTGCTGTGCTCAGTCTGGCCATGGTGTGTGACCTGTGGCATGAAACGGTCTTCCACAACCTCACCTTAGTATCAGAGCTTGGCTGTTCCTCACCCAGTTTTCAGCCTCCTACATAGCTGTCCCTGTTTCAGTTAATGATTGTGTTTCACCCTACCTATGTGTAGCACCCTCTAGTGTGCTAGAAGTAGAATGGCTAGAGTTTTGTGAGAGTAAAAGAAAAAGAAAAAGAAAAGAAAATAAAATGAGATGAAATGATAAAGATAGAAATAAACTAAATGAAAGGTTCTGAAAATTACTCAAAGGCTTTCTCTTCTTTCCTTTTAAGGGTTATATTGGGACCCAGTAGGGCTGTCCTCCCATTTGGGGGCCTTTGCGAAGTCACCTCTGAAGCCGAGGGATAACCTTTATTTTACACTGGCTGGTCAGCCGACAGCCAGTGCATTTTTATCCAAAAGACATAATTTGCTGCTGCATCCAAAATTGGATGCCTGTGCATACTCATGCATATATTTTTCATTTTTTGAAAACTCTTTAATGGTATGTATGGTGGACACTGTGGGATGCTGGGTTGCTAAACCTCCTCTCTTTTATATTGTCACATTGTGCAAACCATTTTTCATTTGTTATTTCAGAATGTATCTCCTACATATATGATCTTTTTCTCTCTACAATACGCCTCTGAAGAAGGGACACCGTCCTGAAACATGTCAGGCATCTAGAGAAAATATCCTATTACAAATGGAAGTATACAAAAATTACTATATGAAAGCAAATTATACTGTATAAAGACTGTTGTTGAGATTCATGTCCAATGTATCTTGTTTTTATGTCTTTATAAATAAATAAAACACTTTTTACCGAATTTGATCGTATGGTTCACCTATAAAGTCCCATCATACTGGGGGATACATAAGTTCCCTGACCCAGGGGTCTTATATATTTTTCGCACTGATCCGGGATGTTGGCAACATTTTGAAGGCAACATATTTGACCTTCAGTGGTTCATTCTACTATATACCGTTTTGTGAGAGTAGGTACATTTCCAGGCTTGGCGGTGTGTTTTGTTCTGGCTTGGGACTGACTCAGAGTAGATCTGGTGAATCACAGGCAGTATCACTCAGACCTCCCACTTATTTCCAGAGCCTTCTAGAATATTCTGGAAAGGAAGGAGGAGAGGGGAGGTGGAGCTGCTTGGGGTGTTTTGAGGAGCCCTGACCAATCCCCAACCTGGATTGGCAGGGGGCAGGCTTCCTGAAATACCTAGGGTCAGCCCAGTTGGGGAGGAGTTGTTCGGGTGAAAGCTGGAGATGGAGTGTTAGGCTGTCAGGGCCTTTGAGGGAGGTCTCCCACCCTGGGGGGGGGGGTGACCTTGGGCCTGGGGCTTGGGTGCGGACAGAACCCTTCTCATGACACATGGAGGTGTCCTGGACAGGTGGCACAGGAGCAAGAGAGGACAGCAGGGGAGCACTGCCAGGCAAAGTCTCCAGGAGAGGAATAACAGGTCGCAGCCAAGAGGGCTGGCGAGTGATGCACAGTCAGGAGAGGACTGGGGAGTCACGCCTGAGAGGATTGGGAGATTGCATTCTAGGATGGGTGCAGAGCCAGTGGAGTGGACTGAGGTGGCATGGGCAGTGGAGCTAGGCAGCTGGAGCCAGGAGGGCTGATAGTGCCTGAAGAGGTGATACTGGAAGCAGTAGACACATGTAGGACAGCTAGCACCAAGGACTACCATATTTTTGCTACACCATAGGGGCCTTCGGGTCCCTGCCTGCAAAGGGCATCTACTTTAGGCCTGGCTGAGCCAGTGTCAGGCCTACAAACCAGTGCTAGCTGGTCCGGGAAGTGCAAGCAAGTGATGTGCTGAAAGTGTTGAGGAGAGATAGTCTGCAAGTATATACCGGAAGTGTATATAGTCAGTCCCATATATATTTTTCTGCAATCATATGGGCATCTCATGAATATCCCATCCTCATCCAAGTTTATTCCCCTCAATAAAAATACAAACAAAGTTCAAGGACTGTTTTTCTGCCTGAGAGTGAATAAGAACCGTGTGCCTAGCTGGGCAGGGTGACAAACGGACCACAACACACAGTGGCCCTAACGAGGGTAACGCTACATATGACAATTGATGATTATTAGCACCTGCTTGGTACAATTGGTTAATCATAGACCTGACTCTATTCCTACAAAATCCCTGACTTTTTGCAAGTGTACAAAGTATGCAAGTTTAAGAAATGATGCTGGTTTGAAGCCAAAGGGTGGTCACGCCAAATATTGATTTGATTTAGATTTTGCTTCTGTCCGCTCACTTTGCATTTTGTAAATTGAAAGAAATAAACAAGTACATATAAATTAAAAAAATGTAATATATATTTTTGAAAAAAAAAGGAATATATATATATATATACACCCCTCACATTTTTGTAAATAATTTATTCTATCTTTTCATGTGACAACACTGAAGAAATGACACTTGTCTACAATGTAAAGTAGTGAGTGTACAGCTTGTATAACAGTGTGAATTTGCTGTCCCCTCAAAATAACTCAACACACAGCCATTAATGTCTAAACGGCTGGCAACAAAAGTGAGTACACCCCTAAGTAAAAATGTCCAAATTGGGCCCAATTAGCCATTTTCTCTCCCCAGTGTCATGTGACTCGTTAGTGTTACAAGGTCTCAGGTGTGAATGGGGAGCAGGTGTGTTAAATTTGGTGTGATCGCTCTCACTCTCTCATACTGGTCACTGGAAGTTCAACGTGGCACCTCATGGCAAAGAACTCTCTGAGGATCTGAAAAAAAGAATTGTTGCTCTACATAAAGATGGCCTAGGCTATAAGAAGATTGCCAAGACCCTGAAATGGAGCTGCAGCACGGTGGCCAAGACCATACAGCGGTATAACAGGACAGGTTCCACTCAGAACAGGCCTCGCCATGGTCCACCAAAGTAGTTGAGGTCACGTGCTCAGCGTCATATCCAGAGGTTGTCTTTGGGAAATAGACGTATGAGTGCTGCCAGCATTTCTGCAGAGGTTGTAGGGGTGGGGGGTCAGCCTGTCAGTGCTCAGACCATACGCCGCACACTGCATCAAATTGGTCTACATGGCTGTCATCCCAGAAAGAAGCCTCTTCTAAAGATGATGGACAAGAAAGTCTACAAACAGTTAGCTGAAGACAAGCAGACTAAGGACATGGATTACTGGAACCATGTCCTGTGGTCTGATGAGACCAAGATAAACCTATTTGGTTCAGATGGTGACAAGCGTGTGTGGGGGCAACCAGGTGAGGAGTACAAAGACAAGTGTGTCTTGTCTACAGTCAAGCATGGTGGTGGGAGTGTCATGGTCTGGGGCTGCATGAGTGCTGCCGGCACTGGGGAGCTACAGATCATTGAGGGAACCATGAATGCCAACATGTACTGTGACATACTGAAGCAGAGCATGATCCCCTCCCTTCAGAGACTGGGCTGCAGGGCAGTATTCCAACATGATAATGACCCCAAACACACCTCCAAGATGACCACTGCCTTGCTAAAGAAGCTGAGGGTAAAGGTGATGGACTGGTAAAGCATGTCTCCAGACCTAATCCCTACTGAGCATCTGTGGGACATCCTCAAACAGAAGGTGGAGGAGCGCAAGGTCTCTAACATCCACCAGCTCTGTGATGTCATCATGGAGGAGGGGAAGAGGACTCCAGTGGCAACCTGTGAAGCTCTGCTGATCTCCATGCCCAAGAGGGTTAAGGCAGTGCTGGAAAATAATGGTGGCCACACAAAATATTGACACTTTGGGCCCAATTTGGACATTTTCACTTAGGGGTGTACTCACTTTTGTTGCCAGCGGTTTAGACATTAATGGCTGTGTGTTGAGTTATTTTGAGGGATAGCAAATTTACACTGTTATACAAGCTGTACACTCACTAACAAACCATGTAATCCATACATACAAAGACATCAAAACAATACAAATGAAGTTCTGTGTAAAAAAATGGAATGACACGAGGAAAAAGTATTGAACCCGCTAACTGAATTGTATTTAATACTTGGTACAAAATCCTTTGTTGGTGATAACAATTTCAAGACTCCCCCTGTCTGAGTCACCCCTTGTCTCTGCTCCTACCAACCTCTGACCACTGTCCCTTGATTCCACCCCCTACCCACCTACCAGTACTGCCCCTTTTAGAGAATACAGAACCAAGAAGTATAATTTTGTGGTGCTAAATCATTTGTATGGAACATGTTAATGATAAAAAGAAAAGCAGTAAAATAGATCCCCTGCAGCCAGCAACAATAGAATCCCAGCAATAGATCCCCACACAACAATAGGCTCCCCCAGCAACAATGGACTCCACCCCAACAACAATATATTCCCTGCAGCAACAGTGAACCACCCACAACAAAATATCACACCCAGTAACAAAATATCCACCCAAGTAACATTAGACCCCTCCCCCCAGCAGCAACAACACATTTCCCAGCAGCCAGTATAAATAGACCCCTCCCTCAACAGTAGATCCCTTCCAGCAACATAAGACCCCCCCCCAGCAACAATAGATTCCCCATCAGCAACAATAGACCCTCACACAAAATCAGATTCCCACCAGTGACAATAGATCCCCCAGCAGCCAACATCAATAGACCCTCCAGCACACCCCACACCCCATGCTATTACATACATTCAGTGCTGGAGGTGCCGGAACTGCGTTCCCCTGCGTTCCCGCTGAAAAAAAAAGCCCTGGGTATCATGTACATTGTACCCCTACCCATTCACCAAAACAAGTGTCAAAAAGTAAAAACCACAATAAAAATTTTTGACAATTCCTTTATTAAAAAAGTGTCCCAAAATGTACATCGATCTTAAATCACGCCGCCCGACGGACCTGTAAAATAGAAAAAAAAATACGAAAAAACTCCGCCTGGGAGGCCTCCCAGCGACTGCTGTCTGTCTTTTGGCTGTGACAACTGTTATATAGGCAAGGGCGGGGCCACCCACTGACGTAACTGAATGACACCAGCCCCCCTCTGATGTCACATGACATCACATGACGTTAGAAGGGGGCGGGGTCACTCGGTTACGTCACTGGGTGGCCCCGACCTTGCCTATATAACAGCTGTCACACCTAAGAGACAGCAGTCGGCGAGACGCCCCGCATCGAGGCGGAGCTTTTTTTTTCTCTATTTTTTGGGTCCCTCGGGCGGTGTGATTGAAGATGGATGGACATTGTGGGACACTTATTTTTTTTTTTAATAAAGGAATTGTCAAAAACTGTCTTTTGTGTTTTTTTTTACATTTTCACACTTTTTTTTTAGCGAATGAGCTACTGTATATTTGCCCTCTCTTGGATACCTTGGACCATTTCTTGGTCTGATCCCTCGGACCTTTGAGCACCACCACCTGATTCCTAAAGCAAAAACTCTTTTACTTTCCTACGAATTGCATTTTTTTTCTTTTTTTTTTTTTTTTTATAAATATTCACTGACAAAATAAAATTGCCTGCTTTATATAAATGTATTCAATGTCTGACTTGTGAAAAAAAAAAAATGCTGTAATACCTTCCTAGGAAGACAGGTCTTGTGTGATCGGGAGGCTCTGTGCTCTTTGATTACGGTTTGATGTTGTGAGATCCACACCATCACAGTATAAGCACAACTTAAAATGGGACAATATAAATGCGCTTGAAAGCTTCAATGACAAGAAGAATACCATTTAGCGGGGGAACGGGTGAACATTGAAGTGTTCATTTTATCTTTCAGCGGAAGAACCTTTACAGCAGATATGTCAAACAAGGGATGTAAATGAAGGTTTTGATAGATGGTCCTGAACACGGTGAAGGTTGTCAATGGAGCTCGTGTCACCAGACTCGAGAAGAAATGTGGTGACATTCACGGAGGGGTTAACTCAAGTGACCTTATGTATTTCATCTACAACTATAAAAAATGATATATGTAGCACTTCCTTCAAAATCTCAACTGTACAACCTCTCTTCTGAGCGAAAATGAATATACCAGCAAATGTATCAAATCTAAAAAAAAAATGTAAAAAAAATAAATAAATAAATAAAAAAAACTTTGCTATTCAATGTTTATAAAAATGGTTCCATGATGTAAATTTGTTACAATGTTAGAGGGTACCTACGCTATATTACCAAAAGTATTTGGACGCCTGCCTTTAAACATGAACTTTAATGGCATCGGGGTCTTAGTCCGTAGGGTTCAATATTGAGTTGGCCCACCCTTTGCAGCCATAACAGCTTCAACTCTTCTGGGAAGGCCGTCCACAAGGTTTAGGAGGGTGTCTATGGCAGGGGTCTCAAACTGTTGGCCCTCCAGCTGTTTTGCGAAACTACAAGTCCCATCATGCCTCTGCCTGCGGGAGTCATGCTTGTAACAGTCAGCCTTGCAATGCTTCATGGGAATTGTAGTTTTGCAACAGCTGGAGGGCCGCCAGTTTGAGACCCCTGGTCTATGGGAATGTTTGACCATTCTTCCAGAAGAACATTTGTGTTTTTAACTAGCCCTGCAGGAAATGTCATTCTTGTATGTGTGCGCTGTAAAATATTTTGTACTGTTTGTAGGTCTTATAGCAGCACCATCTTGAATTTAAACGCATTGTATGGTGTGCCCCCCAAAAATGGTCTTGTACATTTGTGAGGTCAGGCACTGGTGTTGGACGAGAAGGCCTGGCTCTAATTCATCCCAAAGGTGTTCTATTGGGTTGAGGTCAGGACTGCAGGCCAGTCAAGTTCCTCCACCCCAACTCGCTCATCCATGTCTTTATGGACCTTGCTTTGTGCACTGGTGCGCAATCATGTTGGAACAGGAAGGGGCCGTCCCCAAACTGTTCCCACAAAGTTGGGAGCATGAAATTGTCCAAAATGTCTTGGTATGCTGACGCCTTAAGAGTTCCCTTCACTGGATCTAAGGGGCCAAGCCCAACCCCTAAAAAAAACATCCCCCCGCCATAATCCCCCCTCCAACACATCTAGAGCGGAGAAGATCCGCTTCGGTATTGCTACAGATATGAAAACAACTGAGTAGTAAACAGAACAATAGGAAGTACAATGCAAATATCGGATGAGTGAGTATACAATGCAGAATCAAATTTATCGAAGGGGGGGTATCACAGGAAGGGGTACGGAGGGAGAGGGGGGATGATATGGGTGGAGAGGGATAAGAAAGGGGGGAAGAGGAGGGAAGAGGAGGGAAGAGCAGGGGGAAAGCAGGTTACATAGTTACATAGTAGATGAGGTCGAAAAAACACACAAGTCCATCAAGTCCAACCTATGTGTGTGATTATGTGTCAGTATTACATTGTATATCCCTGTATGTTGCGGTCATTCAGGTGCTTATCTAATAGTTTCTTGAAACGATCGATACCCCACCGCTGAGGCCACCGCCTGTGGAAGGGAATTCCACATCCTTGCCGCTCTTACAGTAAAGAACCCTCTACGTAGTTTAAGGTTAAACCAATCAAGGAGTGTGTATCATTATGGTGTTGCTAGAGAAATCATCCCCAGATGGTTCAATTCAGTCCAGGGGGGGGGAGAGGATAGGTAATGTGTTTCAAAACAGAGTGATACATCGTATGGTAGGACCTGACATGTGATGTCGTCTATACAGGGGTTAAGAGCAAGATGCTGCTCAAGGGTCTAACTGCCAAGATTGCCATTGGTTCTGAAATTTGCACAGTTTGAGATACGTTTTAGGTATTCCATACTCATGTGCTCATCGAGTCAATGTCATGTCAATGGTCATACCTAGAGTGACTGGGGACGATTGTTTCCAGAGGCGAGCAATAGAGAGACGAGCTGCAATTAAAACATGGGTGACAATGGGGGGGGGGGGGATTTGAAGGCCAGATCGAGAGGCCTAGTCTGACTAGAGCAATCTGCGGGGATAACACGGTGGATACATTGGTAAGATCCTGAATGAGGTTGGAGATCACTCTCCAAAAGGGGGCAATAAAAGTGCTTTCCCACCACATATGGAAATGTGACTGTCCATAGAACATTTTCTCCAGCACTTCCTGGATTGGGTTGGGAATATGCGGGCCAGAGGTATAATACCAGCGATAGAAAATTTTCATTAAGGTTTCCCAATGGGTAATGGGAACTTTCATTTAATCGCTGGAAGCCATGGCTCATGGGGTTACTGTGCATGCGCCCAAAAGTATTTAATGAGCCCCTCTCTGTCCTCTCATTACTATGGATTAGGGCTGCCAATAAGGGGATAAAGCTGGCCCTCCTAGGCCCGGGCCCGGTACAGGAAGGATGGCTCTACCCACGCATTTGCAGCCCTGATCCCTAGTAACGAGTCCATTGTAAGCATTTTTTCTGTCTGGAAAATTCCAATTTCAGAGGGGTTTCAGTAGCTACAGCCTCTAATTGCTGGGGGCTGTGTCTAATGGGATTGCCGTGCGTCCACAATGAGGTATTTAAATTCCCTTGTGTGTGTGTGTGTGTGTGTGTGTGGGGCCTCCGGTGTCTAATGGTGGCCCTTCTAGGAATGATTGGGTGGTTTTGCCAAACTTGACTGTACAAAAAACTTACCAATTGCACCACCATTAAAATTTGAATAAAATAGCCTCAAAATTTTGCCATGTTGGCCGCTTGGAAAAAAAATCCCTTCCCATGTTTGGGATATATTTAAAAAGCTGTGAAGGTGACCTTCACCAGACTTTCACTGCAGATGTATCTTCCTGGTGCATGTGTTTTAAATTACGGTAGTTATTGATTTCTTTGCAGTGAATTTTTGGTGAATGGAACATTCATTGCTTGATATAGAGTATCTCACAAAAGTAAGTACACCCCTCACATTTTTGTAAATCTTTTCTTCTATCTTTTCATGTGACAACACTGAAGAAATGACACTTTGCTACAATGTAAAGTAGTGAGTGTACAGCTTGTATAACAGTGTAAATTTGCTGTCCCCTCAAAATAACTCAAAACACAGCCATTAATGTCTAAACCGCTGGCAACAAAAGTGAGTACACCCCTAAGTGAAAATGTCCAAATTGGGCCCAATTAGCCATTTTCCCTTGTTGCTCTAGAATTGTTGCTCTACATAAAGATGGCCTAGGCTATAAGAAGATTGCCAAGACCCTGAAACTGAGCTGCAGCACGGTGGCCAAGACCATACAGCGGTATAACAGGACAGGTTCCACTCAGAACAGGCCTCGCCATGGTCCACCAAAAAGTTGAGTGCACGTGCTCAGCGTCATATCCAGAGGTTGTCTTTGGGAAATAGACGTATGAGTGCTGCCAGCATTTCTGCAGAGGTTGAAGGGGTGGGGGGGTCAGCCTGTCAGTGCTCAGACCATATGCTGCACACTGCATCAAATTGGTGTGCATGGCTGTCATCCCAGAAGGAAGCCTCTTCTAAAGATGATGCACAAGAAAGCCCGCAAACAGTTTGCTGAAGACAAGCAGACTAAAGACATGGATTACTGGAACCATGTCCTGTGGTCTGATCAGAGAACAAGATAAACTTATTTGGTTCAGATGGTGACAAGTGTGTGTGGGGGCAACCAGGTGAGGAGGACAAAGACAAGTGTGTCTTGTCTACAGTCAAGCATGGTGGTGGGAGTGTCATGGTCTGGGGCTGCATGAGTGCTGCCGGCACTGGGGAACTACAGATCATTGAGGGAACCATGAATGCCAACATGTACTGTGACATACTGAAGCAGAGCATGATCCCCTCCCTTCAGAGACTGGGCCGCAGGGCAGTATTCCAACATGATAACCACCCCAAACACACCTCCAAGATGACCACTACCTTGCTAAAGAAGCTGAAGCTAAAGGTGATGGACTGGCCAAGCTTGTCTCCAGACCTAAACCCTATTGAGCATCTGTGGGACATCCTCAAACGGAAGGTGGAGGAGCGCAAGGTCTCTAACATCCACCAGCTCCGTGATGTCATCATGGAAGAGGGGAAGTGGACTCCAGTGGCAACCTGTGAAGCTCTGGTGACCTCCATGCCCAAGAGGGTTAAGGCAGTGCTGGAAAATATTGGTGGCCACACAAAATATTGACACTATGGGCCCAATTTCGTGATTTTCACTTAGGGGTGTACTCACTTTTGTTGCCAACGGTTTAGACATTAATGGCTGTGTGTTGAGTTACACTGTACACTCACTACTTTACATTGTAGCAAAGTGTAATTTCTTCCGTGTTGTCACTTGAAAAGATAGAATAAAATATTTACAAAAATGTGAGGGGTGTACTCACTTTTGTGAGATAGTGTACATGCTCCCTTGACCTCTGTGACCAAGCCCCGGTTGGCTGGGTGAAACATGACCAGGTGGCCTGGCCAGAGCAATGCTATGCACATCTGAAGCATTAGGTTAGTTATTAGCAGCATCTTACCCCACCTATGTCCACGCTTCTGAATTTGTGTCTGACACCTGCTCCCACTTTCTGAATATCGGTAGAGAATACCCATTATCCTCCTGCTTTGAAGTCCACACGTGATCTCATGATGCTTTGAGTGTTTTCCCCATTTTTCTCTGCACTGATATAGCAAAAATACAAAAGACAAAAAGGAAGATAACATGAATACAGTGCTTTGAAAAAGTATTCATAGCCCTTGAAATTTTTCACATTTTGTTATGTTATAACCAAAAACTTAAATGTATTTTATTGGGGTTTTATTTGATAGACCAACACAAAGTGGCACATAATTGTGAAGTGGAAGGAAAATGATAAATGGTTTTCAACATTTGTTATAAATAAATATGTGAAAAGTGTGGGGGGGGGGGCATTTGTATGGCGCCCCCCTGAGTCAATACTTAGTAGAACCCCCTTTCGCTGTGGGGGGGGGGCATTTGTATTCAGCCCCCTTTATTCTGTACCCCTAACTAAAATCTAGTGGAACCAAATACCTTCAGATGTCACCTAATTAGTAAATAGAGTCCACCTGTGTGTAATTTAATCTCTGTATAAATACAGCTGTTTTGTGAAGCCCTCAGAGGTTTGTTAGAGAACCTTAGTGAACAAACAGCATCATGAAGGCCAAGGAACACACCAGACAGGTCAGGGATAAAGTTGTGGAGAAGTATAAAGCAGGGTTAGGTTATAAAAAAATATCCCAAGCTTTGAACATCTCATGGAGCTCTGTTCAATCCATCATCCGAAAATGGAAAGAGTATGGCACAACTGCAAACTTACCAAGACATGGCCGTCCACTAAACTGACCGGCCGGGCAAGGAGAGCATTCATCAGAGAAGCAGCCAAGAGGTCCATGGTAACTCTGGAGGAGCTGCAGAGATCCACAGCTCAAGTGGGAGAATCTGTCCACAGGACAACTATTAGTCGTGTTCTCCACAAATCTGACCTTTATAGAAGAGTGACAAGAAGAAAGACATTGGTGAAAGGAAGCCATAAGAAGTCCTGTTTGCAGTTTGTGAGAAGCCATGTGGAGAACACAGCAAACATGTGGAAGAAGGTGATCTGGTCAGATGAGCCCAAAATTGAACTTTTTGGCCTAAAAGCAAAACGCTATGTGTGGGGGAAAACTAACACTTCACATCACCTTGAACACACCATCCCCACTGTGAAACATGGTGGTGGCAGAATCATGTGGTGGGGATGCTTTTCTTCAGAAGGGACAGGGAAGCTGGTCAGAGTTGATGGGAAAATGGATGGAGCCAAATACAGGGCAATCTTAGAAGAAAACCTGCAAAAGACTTGAGACTGGGGCGGAGGTTCACTTTCCAGCAGGACAACGACCTTAAACATACAGCCAGAGCTACAATGGAATGGTTTAGATCAAAGCATATTCATGTGTTAGAATGGCCCAGTCACAGTCCAGACCTAAATCACATTGAGAATCTGTGGCAAGACTTGAATGAATGAATGAATGAATGAATGAATGAATGAATGATTTGTAAAGCTCAGCAAATGCGAACTGAATCATCTCAAGGCGACTTGAAAATTGCTGTTCACAGACGCTCTCCATCCAATCTGACAGAGATTGAGATATTTTGCAAAAAAGAATGGGCAAAAATGTCCCTCTCTAGATGTGCAAAGCTGGTAGAGACATCCCCAAAAAGACTTGCAGCTGTAATTGCAGAGAAAGGCGGTTCTACAAAGTATTGACTCCGGGGGGCGCCATACAAATGCCCCCCCCCCCCCCCCCCCCCACTTTTCACATATTTATTTGTAAACAATCGTTGAAAACCCTTTATCATTTTCCTTCCACTTCACAATTATGTGCCACTTTGTGTTGGTCTATCACATAAAATCCCAATAAAATACATTTACATTTTTTAATTGTAACATGACAAAATGTGAAAAATTTCAAGGGGTATGAATACTTTTTCAATGCAATTTTATCAATGCAAAAAAAAAAAAATATTTAGAAATTCTATCTGACCAGCAGTTGTGGGTCTTTTTTATTTTTTATTTATTTTTTTTTTTATTTTTTTATGCATTGGCATATACTATTGTTTTTTGTTTTTTTTAAGGAGCAAGCAATGAAATGTCATTTGTTGTCAATTTCAGCTACATCATTTTTTTTAATACTTTTTCAAGGCACTGTATATTCTTGGACACTGTTGCTTTAATTTCTGTAATTTTTATGTATTTATTTATTTTAATACCAAGAACCTCTGTAACCCCCATAGTAGCCATTTAAAGCCCAACGAAACCTTAAAAGCCATCAAAAACCATCTTAATTCTGCCTTCCTCGCCCCACGGCGATGCATCACGCCAAATGGCAACAAATTGACAAAGTCTCCCAATCGATTTTCTTCATCCCTGAATGTTTCTAGCAGCTAATAAATATCTTTTTACATGGAACATTTATAGAGCACATGTTGTTATTGTACGAAAATGTTCTAGGTCATTTATGGTTGGATAATAAGCACCCCTCACCTTGCTGTCAATAGAGGGGACATTTTGCACCCCATCCCAACTCTTCCCTCTTTTGGTTTCTTATTCTAGACTTGCACAGATCAGAGATTTTATCTTGAAAACGCAGACTGCAGAAGAGATTGGGCAAGTTCCCCAATTTATAACTTCAAAGTTTAATCTCACATAAGCGTCAACCTAAAATACGGTCGGGGCTGCTCTCGTCAGATGACAAATACACAGAATGGAGGAGCTGCATTTATCAAGTGGAACTATATGGAATAACCATTTAAAGTTATATATGTGTCCATTCATTACAAAGGTGACCATGGTGTTCATCTTACTGCAACATCGCGCCTATAAAAACCTCAATTTCCAATCCAGCATGGCCTCTTCCTTTTTTTCTCTGCATGAGAATACGGAGCTGAGCCATTTCTGCTTTGTGTAAAGGACTTTTCACACCGTGGAGATCTCTTACGGTGCAAATATTGCACCTGCTTTAACCACTTGCTGACTGTCCTACATATAGAAACATATAAAATGCCCCGTACACACGGTCGGATTTTCCAATGGAAAATGTGTGATAGGACCTTGTTTGTCGGAAATTCCGACCGTGTGTGGGCTCCATCACACATTTTCCATCTGAATTTCCGACACACAAAGTTTGAGAGCTTGCTATAAAATTTTCCGTTGTCGGAAATTCCGATCGTGTGTACACAAATTCCGACGCACAAAGTACCACGCATGCTCGGAATAAATAAAGAGATGAAAGCTATTGGCTACTGCCCCGTTTATAGTCCCGACGTACGTGTTTTACGTCACCGCGTTCAGAACGATCGGATTTTCCGACAACTTTGTGCGGCCGTGTGTATGCAAGACAAGTTTGAGCCAACATCCGTCGGAAAAAATCCATGGATTTTGTTGTCGGAATGTCCGATCAATGTCCGACCGTGTGTACAGGGCAAAAGAGTTAAATACCGCTGAAAAAATTGCGGTAAAATAACTAATGCGGAAACAAATGTTGCAAATGTTCAATTCACTAAGAATTGTGCTTTAAATAACTACTGCGGTACAGTTTTGATAATGTGTTAATTATCATATATTTTCATGCGGTCATTTATCTCATTGAGCTGGTTGCTAAGGAGTGGGCTGGGAAGCCGGCCGCCGCGTCCTTAACAACAGATGACTCATCATCTGTCAGCGGATACCCCTCTGACAGCTGAATGAAAAAAAAAAAAAGATGTCAGCCATTAAAAATTATTTTAAAAACAAACAGCATTGTGGGGGTCTGAAGGTGGGGGACTTATCAGAATCTGGACGCCCCCTTTAACAAGGGAGTCCCCAGATCCAGTCCCCCCTGTGTAAACGAGTATGGAGTACATAGTGTCAAGAAGAATTAAAAACACACGCACAGTTGTTGACAATTCCTTAAAAAAATAAATATAAATATATAAATATAAAAAAAAAATGTCTCATAAAGTAGAGGCATTGTCAATCACGACACCCACCGCACCGCCAGAAAAAAAATAACCTCCAGCCCAGACGAAGGCTCCCGCCGACTGACTGCTCCCCTGTCAGAAACCATGAAATCAGACCGAGACAGAAGTACAGTTAAATCACACACTTGTTTAATAATAAAAGTAAATAGAACAAAACGTAGTCAAAACATAGCCAGAGTTCAGGAACCGGAACGGATAGTCAGACAAGCCAAAACGTCAGGAAATGAGTGTAGTAGAACAGGAAGCAGGATCTGGAGCCAGAAGGGATGTCAGCCAAGCAAGTCTTTTACCAGGAATACAGGAGATAATCTCTGTGATGTTGACCAAGGCGAAGGCAGAGCTCCTCTGGGCTGGACGGCTTAAGTAGGCAGGATTGACGGGCAGGATATCATCAACAGCTGAGTACCTGTGGAGAGATAGGAGCTGGCAATTAGCCGACAGCTGAACGGCCAGCTCAGAGAAGGAAGGGCTGAGCCCAGCCCTGACATCCCCACCTGACGGTTCTTAAATAGGTAAGGGGAGGAGTCACTTGGTGATGTCACTGGGTGGCTCTGGCCTCTTGTGACGTCACCTCCCGACCATGCTCCTGGCTGGTGATGTCACATGGGGGCAGAGCCACCCAATGACGTCACTGGTTGACTCCTTCCCTTAGCTATTTAAGGGCTGTCAGACGGCGGAGCAGGCAGTTGGCAGGAGCTTTCGACAGGGGCAAAGGGGTTTTTTTTTCTTCTTTATCAGGTCCAGCGGTGCGGCAGGCGTCGTGATTGGATGTTGGATTTACTTTGGGGGGCATTTTTTTGTTTATTTTTTGATAAAGCAATTGGCAAAAACTGTGTGTGTTTTTTTTTCTTTTTGACGCTTTTTTTGATACTCATTCACATGGGAGGGTGGGATCTGGGGGCCCCCTTGTTCATTTTTTTTAAATTTTTTGGAATAGGGTTCCCCCTTAAAATCTATACCAGACCTGCAGGGCCTGGTATGCATTGGGGAGGGGACCTCACGCTGTTTTTTTTTTTTTTCATAATTTTTAATTGCCGGCATGTTATCTTTACATTCAGCTGTCAGCTGGGAACCTGTTGATAGCTGATGAGTCATCCGTTGTTAAGGACATGGCGGCCAGCTTCCCGACCCCCTCCCTAGCAACCAGCTATTGGGGGGGGGACCCCCACACTGTTTCTGACAAACACCGCATGTGATACCGCCAGCAAAATTCTGTTGATAAATATTGCATTTTTTTTTACTCTCTGTTCCGTTTATGAATGGACTTAAGAGCTTACTGCATGTTTTTTGGTGATATTTAAAAGGTTCCTGGATGCCGTTCTGAAGGGGGCACTCAACTCATATATTGCAGGTTTTCTTGAGCTCTAGAAGTTAGAACATTATTTGCTTGTTTGTTCTTTTTTGATTGTTTTTTGTATGGATTATGTTCCAGTCTTGGACACTGTACATGTTACCCTCAGATCTCTTATATTGGTGCTATTGCTATATGTGACCTCTGTACTGTTGCATTGTGATAAATAAAGAATTGGGAAAAACAATTACTACATATAAAGATAAGTCCACGGTCTTCTATGAACATTTTCGATTTCAACGCAAACCGATCATAGGTGGATAACATTAACCATTTAAGGACCGAGCCTCTTTCTGAGATTTGTTGTTTACAAGCTAAAAACAGTTTTTTTTTTGCTAGAAAATTACTTAGAACCCCCAAACATTATACATTTTTTTTTCTAACACCCTAGAGAATAAAATGGTGGTTGTTGCAATACTTTCTGTCACACCGTATTTGCGCAGCGGTCTTACAAGTGCACTTTTGTTTGGAAGAAATACACTTTTTTGAATTAAAAAATAAGACAGCAGTAAAGTTAGCCCAATTTTTTCTTATATTGTTAAAGATAATGTTACGCAGAGTAAATTGAAACCCAACATGTCACGCTTCGAAATTGCGCCCGCTCGTGGAATGGCTACAAACTTTTACCCTTAAAAATCTCCATAGGCGACGTTTAAAAAATTCTACCGGTTGCACGTTTTGAGTTACAGAGGAGGTCCAGGGCTAGAATTGTTGCTCTCGCTCAACCGATTGCGGCGATACCTCACTTGTGTGGTTTGAACACGGTTTTCATATGCGGGAGCTACTCACGTATGTGTTCACTTCTGCACGCAAGCTCGTCAGGACGGGGCGCGTTTAACATTTAAAAAATGTTTTCTTATTTGTTTTACCTTTACATTTTTATATTTACAGTGTTCTTTAAAAAAAAAAATGGGTCACTTTTATTCCTATTACAAGGAATGTAAACATCCCTTGTAACAGAAAAAAAGAATGACAGGACCTCTTAAAGGGGTTGTACAGGTAAATTTTTTTTTTAAAAAAAATAACAAACATGTTATACTTACCTTCACTGTGCAGCTCGTTCTGCACAGAGTGGCCCCGAACCTGCTCTTCTGGGGTCCCGAGGCGGCTGTCTCAGCTCCTCCCCGCAATAACTAACCACCTTAATGCGAGCTCTCTCACATGGTGGTTAGTTATTGCGGGCGCGCTCCCGTGATACAGCCGGCGGCTATAGCCGCTCGCTGTATCACTCGGCCCCGCCCCTGGCGCGCCGCGTCATTGGATGTGATTGACAGCAGCGCGAGCCAATGGCTGCGCTGCTTTCAATCCATCCACTATAGCCAATCAGCGACCAGGCTGATCGGCTGAATGGAGGTCGGGAGCGAGCGGCCGAGTTTTGAGGTGTCAGGTAAGTAAAACGGGGGGGCTGGGGGCGGCGGTATTATCAAAAGTTTTTTCACCTTAATGCATAGAATGCATTAAGGTGAAAAAATGTATACCTTTACAACCCCTTTAAATATGAGATCTGGGGGGGGGGGGGGGGGTCAAAAAGACCTCAGATTTCATATTTACACTAAAATGCAATAAAAAAAAAAAATAAATAAATAAAAATGTTTTCATTTAAAAAAATACAAAACAAAAAAATTTCCCTTTTTCAAAAAGAACTCAGGTCTCATATTTACACTGTTATGCAAAAAAAAAAAAAAAAAATTGTCATTTGAAAAAATGAAAAAAAAAGGCTCTTTAAAGCGGTTGTATACCTATATTTGTAACTTTTACCTACAGGTAAGCCTATAATAAGGCTTACCTGTAGGTAAAAAAAATATCTCCTAAACCTGTAAGGTTTAGGAGATATTCCCCTCGCAATGAGCCGCTAACTGCAGCGGCGCATGCGCACAGGGGACTCTCGGCTGACAGCCCGGCAAACTCCGGAGCTTGCCGGGCAGAAGTCTCCCGCGCGCATGCGCGGGAGTGACGACATCGCGGCTCCGGCCACTCACAGCGCCGGAGCCGCGATACCCGGAAGACACGCCGAGGGGAGATGTCGGCTCCCTCGGCGTGGACCAGGTGAGATGCCGGCGCCTCGTTCTAAGGTAAGTATCTCATAATGAGCTAGTATGCGGTGCATACTAGCTCATTATGCCTTTTCCCTTGCAGGTGTAAAAAAAAAAAAAAAAATGACAGCGGGTATACAACCGCTTTAAGAGCTATGGGAGGAAGCGATGTCAAAACGTCACTTCAACCCATAGTTCTTAAAAGGGCCGCCGCTGCCGACGGCTTCGGTAAGCGGTGGAGGGCACCGGTAAGCGGCGGCAGGGGGGCCCCTCTCGCGCCGCCGATAAAAGTGATCTCGCGGCGAATCTGCCGCAGAGACCACTTTTATCTTGAAGCGGACTGCTCGCTGAAGAAGAGGATACTGGGGTTATGGCAGCTAGCTGCTGCCATAACAACGATATACCTCCTTCAAAGTACCGCCGTGTAACGACGGTGGGCGGTCTGGAAGTGGTAAAGAGCTATGGGCGGAGGTGACATTTTGACGTCGCTTCCACCCTGCAATGATATGGAGACGGGTGGGGGCCATCTTCCCCTCATTCGTCTCCATGTCACACAAGGGGCAACATCTGATCGCCTCATCCGCGGCCCCTCTCCCGCCGCTGATAAAAGTGATCTTATGGCGAATCCGCCGCAGAGACCACTTTTATCTTGAAACGGACCGCCCGCTGAAGAAGAGGATACCGGGGTTACAGCAGTTAGCTGCTGCCATAACAACAATATTCCTCTTCAAAACACCGACGTATAACGTCAGTGGGCGGTCCGGGAATGGTTAACATGTAACTTTGTTACATTTTGCTAAAAAAAAGTGAAATAAACTATTAAATAACTTTTAGTGAAAAAGATAAAATGGGACATTGACTTTAAAAAAAAAAAATTACAAGCCACTAGTTTTGCTCCCTTACAAATAGGCTCCATTGTACCAACAAGAAGCCATGCCACGGACAGAAAACAAAAAAAGTGTATATGAAGCAAAAAAAAAAAAGTTTCTTTTGTAAGTTTACTGCAGCAAATTTTTAGACAATAAAAAAATAATACACAGCAGTTTAGAGGAAGCTTTATAAGCTGCCCGCGAGTGTCTAACATGGCAGCACAATGCCTGCTGCCATTGTCTGTGTCAGAGACAATAGCGATGAGCTGGAATTAAGCAGGTCTGTGACTTGACAATGAAAGGAGCGTATGCTGGTCATTTACTGGTTGGCAGTAAACACGGGCGCCAGGTTGCAGATTTAAGCATGAATGCTCATTATACTGAACAAATTGCCCATCAATCAGGTGTTTCAAGGAAGACGGAGCTTCTGGAACGAGACCAGAAGTTAGAGCAAATTAGAGAGAAGACCTCGGCCACCAAAACTTTTTTGAGACAACGCGACCGTCTGATTTCAAGCGACTTTTTGGAGGAACATAATGTTGAGTTTATGAAGCCATTCTGAGAAATAAAAGTAGCACTTTGGGGCTAAATATAGAAACAACATACAATCTGGAAGGTAGGAAAAATTGTTGATTTAATGGTGGAAAAAGTTCTGGGGTCCCTTTTAGATTTAGACTTAAATTGGAACATATTTTTTTATTTAGGATAATGAGTAGTATAAACCTCTCTCGGTATTTTATCACTGTTGGCGTTGGAGGAAATTTCCCCAGCTTGACACAACATAGACCAGAGAGAAGTTCTACCCTTTTCCAGTCTTAGCCAATAGACATGTGCATAGCTCCCAACTGTCCAGGATTTTTAAGGACTGTCCCTGATTTGGAGCAATGTCCCTCATTCCTCCCCAATTGTCCCTCATTTTGGTCTATATAGTTGTATATAAAATGCACTTTTTATCTATCAAAAAGTGTTTTTCAGCGCTAAACCTTTCATCAGTTCTAGCCAATAGACATGTGCATAGCTCCCAACTGTCCCGGATTTCGAGGGATTGTCCCTGATTTGGAGCAATGTCCCTCATTCCTCCCCAATTGTCCCTCATTTTGGTCTATATAGTTGTATATAAAATGCACTTTTTATCTATCAAAAAGTGTTTTTCAGCGCTAAACCTTTCATCAGTTCTAGCCAATAGACATGTGCATAGCTCCCAACTGTCCCGGATTTCGCGGGACTGTCCCTGATTTGGAGCAATGTCCCTCATTCCTCCTCAATTGTCCCTCATTTTGGTCACTTTTGCACTTTTTATCTATCAAAAAGTGTTTTCCAGCGCTAAACCTTTCATCCGATTTCTAAATTGCTGCCTTTGTACATTCCAAAAGCCAATATAAAGGAATAGCAGTGGTAAAAAAAAAGCACTTGTGGGTTTACCCAATCTTGTTTTTTTTGTACAATTCTCCTTTAAGGGGGCGTGGCAAGGGGTGTGTCCTATGCCTGCATTGCTTTTGCCGATAGGTGTCCCTCATTCCCATTTCAAAAAGTTGGGAGGTATGCATGTGTGATTTGTTTGTTACAAATCGAAATTTGGACGAAATTTGCATGATTCAGAGATTTAGATCTATTTGAATTTCCAAACAGTAACAAATTTCAACTAATCTGAAATAAATTACAACGAAAACAACAAATTCATTGGTATTCATTCATTTCATTCGGATGACAAAATGCGATAGTTTGGGCATTTTGTTAATGTTTGAAGGATTCAGAATAACGACATTGCGAGAGATCTGAATTGATTTGGATCCATTTGCTAAAATTCTAGCGAGAGTAGCGTGAATATTTGAATTCTGCTTGTATTGGGTTTGCACTTGAGAAAGCATTCGCTACGCCAGAACTCCGGAACAGGGAAAACGTTCTTGCCAGAATCCAGATCTCTATGAGGCCAGAACTCGAAAAGTCAAAAGTCCCCATTTTTAAGGCTTACATGCAAGTTATTGGACATAAAAATGGTATGGGGGGGTCCGGGTAGTGCCCTGGTGGACATGTTTCAATGCAAAAAAAAGTTTAAAAAATATTGTTTTTAAAGGAGCAGTGATTTTTTATTTATTTTTTAAATAGACTTTATTGAATTTTAGAAACATTACAAAATAATAAAGTGTTCATGGACTAGTGATTTTAATGATGCTTAAAGTGAAACAAGAAAAATTCCTTTAAATATAGTGCCTCGGGGGTCCCATTAGTCTGCCTGTAAAGTGGCACATCTGTACCATGTATAGAACCCGCTGCAGCAAAAATTACATTTCTAAAGGAAGAAAAAAATATTTAACGTGCTTTTCCCTGCAAGATTTCTTTATTTTGTAAACAACTGCTTGGGGAGCCAGTGTGCATGATGAGGCCACAATTGTGTGCACTGGGAACAAGCTTAGAGATTTTTTGGATAAATTCTGGTGTCCCTTTGGCAGATTTTGGATGGAAATAATAAAGTTTTGCACCACAGCGAGCAAGCCTTATGTGAAGAAGCCACATTATAGTACACTGAGGTCCAAGTTCATGGGGTCACATGACTGACAATTTGTTGTTTATTAGTGTTCTTCCCTCTCTGTAGGCTCATGTTCCTCCCTTCCTCAACCTCAGAACCAACATCTGAATCGCGTAATGGCTGTGCATCCTCAAGAAGCAAGTGGCTGACGATGTGTTCAAATAATTCAGCTGACTATTCCATGATTGATGCTGGGGCTATGGCAGGAATAGCTGTGGACAAGGAGGCAAAACAAGCCACTCTAGCAGCTGCGGCAGACTGCAAACTTCTCTCAGCTTGGGTCCAAATCATTTGGTGGAGGGGGAATTAGGGTGTGGGGTTGTTCTTCAGGGGTTAGGCTTGGCCCCATAGTTGTAGTGAAGGGAGGTTTTAAGGCGTCAGCATACCAAGACATTTTGGACAATTTCATGCTCCCCACTTTGGGGGAACAGATTGGGGATGGTCCCTTCCTGTTCCAACATGACTGCGCACCAGAGTCCTGACCTCAACCCGATAGAACACCTTTGGGGTGAATTAGAGCTGAGACTGCGAGCCCAGGCTTTATCGTCCAACATCAGTGCCTGATCTTCTGGAGAATGGTCAAACATTCCCATAGACACACTTCTAAATCTTGTGGACAGCCTTCCTAGAAAAGTTGAAGCTGTCATAGCTGCAAAGGATGGACCAACTCAATATTGAACCCTACGGACTAATGCCCCGTACACACGGTCGGATTTTCCGACGGAAAATGTGTGATAGGACCTTGTTGTCGGAAATTCCGACCATGTGTAGGCTTCATCACACATTTTCCATTGGATTTTCCGACACACAAAGTTTGAGAGCAGGCTATAAAATTTTCCGACAACAAAATCCGTTGTCGGAAATTCCGATCGTGTGTACACAAATCCGACGGACAAAGTGCCACGCATGCTCAGAATAAATAAAGAGATGAAAGCTATTGGCCACTGCCCCGTTTATAGTCCCGACGTACGCGTTTTACGTCACCGCGTTCAGAATGATCGGATTTTCCGACAACTTTGTGTGACCGTGTGTATGCAAGACAAGTTTGAGCCAACATCCGTCGGAAAAAATCCTAGGATTTTGTTGTCGGAATGTCCGAACAAAGTCCGACCGTGTGTACGGGGCATTAGACTGGGATGCCATTAAAGTTTATGTGCGTGTAAAGGCAGGCTTCCCAATACTTTTGGGACACCTGCCTTTGGGTGGCAAGAAGCGGGAAGTAATCCCTTTGGGCGGACACTGGGACAAAGAGACAGGTCCGAACTACAACCAGCCTGGAAATACCACTGAGGCCAAACTTTTTATGTTCTTTAAAAACAAAAAAACAAAAGGAAAATTATCACTAAAGATAGCACACCAATCCATCAGATTTGCTAGCTACCAGAGGACTTACATCCTGTTGTATCCACTTTCTAAATGTGATCTAAATGGATGATAGAATAACAATTACCTCAACATTCAACAACTATATCTCGCCCCCAATCCATTCCAATATTTCGCCAGACAATTTGATTTAAATATGCAGTATACCTTATACCTTTTGCATGAGCAATCCAACAATCTTCAAGCTTCATGATTCAGTGGTGGATCTGTGAACATTCCACTTGGCCAAAAAAAAAAATAGAGGAATGAATGCTTTCATAAAGGAACAAAACAAATTATGTTACACTTATGTAGAGTATGTCCGGCTAGGGGTAGAACACCCAAATAATTGGCACCTCATCCCAAATTATTGAAGTGAAGAGAAGAAAGGAAAGATGTTTATGGTGCTTACAAATAATAATGTAAACCAATGATTTAAAAAAATATATATAGTAATTTTAATGAGAATATAGTTAAAACACAACAGGGCCACTTTTGTTCACTAGTAATCAACAATTCATAGTACAGGTGGTTGTTAGGCGGATATTCAGCTTTAACAAGAGTTGCTTTTTCATATATTGACCCGACATGTTTCGCATTAGCTTTATCAGGGGATATACGAATCAAAAAAGCGTAAAAACTGTACAAAGATACAAAAGGAAAAATGAAGTAAGTGTACAAAATATACAGAACAAAAGTATCATACAATACAAAGATATATATGTATATATATATATATATATATATATATATATATATATATATATATATATATATATATATATATATATATATATATATATATATCCATCCTTTGCCAATGCCCGCCCCTAAGGAAGGTGAACCTACAGCGTCAGACCTCCAAGAGGCAGCCACCGCCACGGGGAACCAGTCAACCCAAGTGAAAGAGGCTCTGTGCGGTCACATATTATGTTACACTTTAGAACCCCTTAAAAAATTAAATAAATAAAAGCTGTGGGTGTGACATTTGCCAAACATTCACTTATTGCAGTTAAATCTTCCTATAGATGTGTTTTAAATTAAGGTGATTGATGCATCTGGAATGAACATTTGGTAAATGTCACATTCACTACTTTATAAATATGCTTCATATTAGAATCCAGTAGTTTACCTAAATGCCAATAAAATACAGATATAATTTTTTTTTTATGTTGTAAAAAACAGGACTTACCATACTTAGGGAAGTGTGCCCTCTCTCAGATCAGCCATTCTCAGCTAGAGTTCCTCTAAAGGTTATTAAAGGTTATTTGAGCGGTGGCTGATCGACCTCACATTTGATGTTGCCCGCCTAGTTCCAGGACTAACACCGCATGGCCAAGTCAGATGTATGAACCCAATGATCTTTTTAGCTGTTTTTAAGGGTGGCATTCTATACATCACTATAAGGGGGTCATCAAAGAACAGACTGTAGCCAGGTGGACATATGTCAGACACCAGACACCCATTGTTTTGTTGAACTTTGCATACACTGGTTTGGAGACACTATGTCACTGTCACCCTTTGATGAAGTCACATGTTCAGTGACTCAACACGTCAGGGAGGAGCCAGGTGTCGTCACTTCCGGTCACGGCCTGAGACCGGAAGTACCCTACAGAAGCTGTTCATAAGATTTTTAAACTGTAAGTTACTACGTTTTTTTAATAAATGGAATTAAACTATTAGACTATGGAGCACCTTCTCTCTGTTGCATGGCTTATTACATCTGATGAGCCTAGAATATACCCTGGTACCGATAGTGCTGAGGATATCTGTGGGAGTGGATCGATTGCTGAGGATCCATTGTTTACCCATACCAAAGGCTTGATTTTGACCCATGGGGGTCTTTGTATAAGGTGAGAGGCTGGGGTAAATGAGTGGCGCACCGCGGATGGTGATAACAACTGGATGAAGTGGATTTTGTTTGGTTGTTTTGTACTTGTACTTTTTTCTTCTTGGAGTTTTTACTTGCTTTCTTGGACTTTTTTTGCACTATTAGCACCTTTGGAGGACCTGTTTGCACTTTATATGTTTTATGTATGATCATTTTTGCATATTATGCTGAAAATTGTTTACACTTGATGAGTTACTTTATAGTTTAAGCACATTTTTATTATTATTATTATCTATCTTAGTGTATACACATTTTTGAGTCAGCGCCACATATTTATCTTTGTTATATGTCACTGTCAGTGACTGTAGCAGTAGAGAGGTTCATATGTAAGTGGTGCGTTGGAAATATGCAAGCCGATCCCTGTGGATGGCGCAGGCTTACCCGAGGCTCGAGGTCTAAGCACTAGCCCAACTTATCAGAGCTCCTGATAGTGGATTGGCTTTAGAGAGCACGATAATCTGACAAACAAGATGTGCAGAGACATAACTGAAAGAGGTTGTAAACCTACGTAAAAAAAAAACTAAGAAAAAAAAACCCTGCAAGACTAAGGCATATTGAGCTAGTATGCATTGCATACTAGTTCATTATGAAATACTTACCTCAGAACGATGCCCTCAATCGGCGTCGGCATTTCGAGTACACAGCGGACATCTTCCAACTGAGTTACTTCCGTGTTCGTGGCTCCAGCGCTGTGATTGGCCGGAGCCGCAGGTCACCGCATGAGTCCTGAAGAAACGGCACCAACCAGCGGCCCGTTTCTTCAGTGCACATGCGCCAATGACGTCGGCAGCAGGGCATATTTTGAATATCTCATAAACTGTGCAAGTTTAGGAGATATTCACGGTACCTACAGGTAAGCCTTGTTATAGGCTTACCTGTAGGTAAAAGTGGTGTAACAGAGTTTACAAACACTTTAGGTCAGGAAGATCATGGGCGGGACAAAGGGTTTCAGGTTCACCAGCAACAAGACATAAAGCAAGGTTGTCCAAGGAACCAGGCAAGGAGCTGTCCAGCATCCTTGTTGGCTCAGCAAGAATAGCCACAGCCGGACACTAGAGAGAGTGCAGGTACAGATCTGTGTAGCACCCTCCTATATAGATTGCTAGGAAAGCTAGGTAAATGTAGTTCTTTTTGGCTCCACTAAAATCAGCGGAGCAGTTTGTGATTGCTTTGAGCTGTTCTTAGCTCCACTGCTTGCAGGTTTGTTTCCCCTCTGCCTTCTGGAATATGTATTGGGCTGGAAAAGCAAATCAGCAACCTCAATATTTTTGTTGTCTCAACCAGTTCCTATGGGAATCTGCCCAGAAGGTGGTTGGGCATAGCTCCCAACTGTCCCTGATTTTGAACAAAGTCCCACTGTCCCTCTTTCCTCCTCATTTGTCCCTCATTTTGGTCTGATCTATATAGTTGTATAGAAAATGCACTTTTTTAATATTCAAATAGTGTTTCCCAGTGCTAAAACCTTTCATCCAATTTCTAAATGGCTGCATTTGTAAATGTCAAAAGCCATTGTAAAGGAATAGTATTGGTAAAAGCAAAGCACTCATGGGTTTAACTATTCATTATTTTTGTACAATTTTTCTTTAAGCGGCATGGCAGGGGGTGTGTCCTATGTCTACATACTTTGGCTAATAGGTGCCCCTCGTTCCCAACTCAAAAAGTTGTTGGGGGAGTGCAGGAGGAGAAGTTCTCAGCCTGAAGGGGCTGCAGCCTTTGCAAGAAGCCTAGCTGAAATTTAACACGTGCTCATCGAGGTCTCAGCTATGCTAGAGCTAAGGGGCCTGTTTGCCGAGCATCTCTGGAGTTAAACAAGGAATTTTACTGGGGGATCCAGTCTAGAGAGCTCACTGGAGAAGTGTCTGACTGATATTGGAAGAAGGCATTCAAGTATCCAGGGACATTGAGTACAGACCCGTGTGTAGGAGCCTGGTGAAAGTCGCTGCTGCTATCTCTCTATGTCAGTACTAGTGTTTGCCTAGCCTGAGATCCCTGAAAGTGCCTCTGTGCAGTTCAATTGCTAAGCCATTTCTAAATGGTAAGCGAGTGTTGTCATAGACTTCTGTGGAGGTTTTGGAGACACTTTGAAGCACCAAGAAAGCGACATGGGGGATAGTTTGTGAAGCAAAGCAAACACAACGTGTGACCAGGACTGTAAGGTAACCATTTTATTTAGTGACAGGAGCTTTGATTGACATTCAGAGTCCTTTAAAGAAGCACCATATTTTGAAGCAAGTGTAAATGAGGCCTAAGGAGAGTAGTCAGTATCAGAGCCAGGGTCATACACAGAAGAGGAGGCAGAAGGAAGAAGGAGCAAGCCAGGACAGGGAGAGGGTACATAGGAGCAGGAACAAGCAGGCGGGTGCTGTATCAGGATCAGGAGCAGGGTGCAGGATCAGGAGCAGGGTGCAGGTGCATTGAACACAGGTCAGAAGCACATGGGCAAAACACTAAGGCAAGGGAAGTAGCACAGGAAAAACTAAATACTCTTTCAGCAATGACTGATTACTATGAGCTTCTGGCTGCTGAGAGACACCCACTGGTGGACACCAGATCTAAAGACTATAGGTCTGGGGGCCACATTGCCGCCAGCAGAAGAATCAATTCCTGACAGTATGGCTTACTGTAGCTCTAAGTGGGGGTACTGCCATTATGTTTGATTCCCGCTTACTCTTGGGCACTCATGAGAGTGTACACAGAGAAAGGTACCCCCACGTGCAGGGTGAGTAGGCCCCGCCCACAAGTCACGTTGAGAATCAGGAGCAGGGTGCAGGGTACAGGTGCATGGAACACAGGGCAGATGCACATGGGCAAAACACGGAGGCAAGGGGAAGTAGCACAGGAAAGACTAAGACCCCTTTCACACTGAAGCAGTTTTCAGGCATTTTAGCAATAGAAATAGCGCCTGTAAAGCGCCTGAAAACTGCCACCCATTCATTGCAATGGGTACTTTCACAAACAGGCAGTGCGCTTGCGGGACGTTAGAAAAAGTCCTGCAAGCAGAATCTTTGGGGTGGTTTGGGAGCGCTGTATACAGCACCCCCAAAAGGCCCCTGCCCATTGCAATGAATGGGCAGCGCTTCCGAAGCGCTTGAAAAGCATTTTGGAAGCCTCGAAGCACAGGAGTTTTTAACCCCCTTTTTGGGTTAAAAGCGCCCCACTAGCAGGGGAAAAGTAGCGCAGAAGCGCTGCTTAAACAACGGTAAAACGCCACTAAAATGCTTTACCGCAAACGCACAGGTGGCCCCAGTGTGAAAGGGGTCGTAATAATCTTTCAGCAACGAGCATCAGGTGACGGCTGATTACTAAGAGCTTCTGGTTACTGAGAGACACCCGCTGGTGAATACCAGAACTACAGCCTATAGGTCTGGGAGCCACAGTGCCACCAGCAGGTGAACCAATTCCTGACAATATGGTGCAGCTCTAAGCTGGAGCACCGCTATAATGTTTGATTCTCACATTGAATTCGACCCTGCTTCCTCCTGGACATGGATGAACATGTACATGGCGAAAGGTACCCCCGCGTGCAAGGGCAAGTAGGCCCCGCCCACTAGTCACTTTCAGAACCAGGAAGCAGGAGCAGGAGCAGGGTACAGGTGCATGAAACGCAGGGCAGAGGCACATGGGCTAAACACCAAGGCAAGGGGAAATAGCACAGGAAAGACTAAATATTCTTTTTTTTTTTTTTTTTTTAAAGATATTTTATTGAGTTCACATAAGATTACAGCAGGAGTTACAGAGGTACATGTCATAAGGATACATAAGATGAATATAACAAGTAAATCCTAAGGGATAAAGCAGTACAATATGGAGCATAGTATCAACAATTGTATCCGCACTTTACGCAGATTTATATCTGAAGGGAGAGAAGACCAATTAATCTGTCGTGAGTGCATTAGTGCGCTCTAACCTGTATTACAAGATGATATTGCTGGTGTATCATAAGAGGGGAGTCGTCGGTGTCCATAACAGCAATGTTTTTTTTCTGTATATATGTATGGTTGGATTTTGTGGTTTATGATTTGTAATAGGTAAGGATTAGTTGGAATGTTCTATGGTGACTGATCAAAGGAGCTCTACTCCCCCTCCGGACACCCCCAAGGGGAACTAGCTGTGCCCAGCAGGGGGAACCTAAAAGCAGATGTTACAGAAACACGTCGGTGCTATTCGAGTAGGTTCTTAATAATGCTGAGGAAATTCCTAATGCACGGAGCAATTGCGGAGGAATCTTGAGAATGGTGGGGAATGCGGAGCAGGGGTAAGGGGGGGAGGAGAGGGGGGGGGGGGTGAGACGGAGGTTTTGTCAGCCTGTTACATGTTTATTGGTGTGTATGTTCAGGTGTTTATGTGTTCGTTCGTCCCACAAGCTCCGGGAGAAGGCGATTAGTTGAGGTATTCTCGGCAGTGGTTGATTTAAAATGAAACCAGCATGCCCAAATGTGTTTGTATTTGGACGGAGTGTCGGAGGATTGATGGATAAGGTTTTCCATTTCAGCCAATCCATCTACCCTCCGGATCCAATCTTGAACAGTGGGGGGGGGGAGGTGCTTCTCCAACGTACTGGGATACATAAATTGGCCGCATTGATGAGGTGTAAAACCAGGGATTTTTTATAAATTCTTTGTGGGAGCGAGGTGTGATGAAGTAAATATTGAGCGGGGGTGAAGTCAGGGGAGTATGTTGTTATCTGAATGATCAAGCGGTGTATTTCAGCCCAATAATTGTGAATGAGTGGGCATTCCCACCATATATGCAGTAGTGTACCTTTGGTTGCGTTACAACGCCAACAGAGTGGGGGAATAGCAGGTTTGAATTTGTGAATTTTGTCAGGAGTCCTGTACCACTTCGCAAAGATTTTATATCTGTTTTCCTGGGTATAGGTGTTGAGGGAGCCTTTATGCATGTGATTGTGAATATGTATCCATTCCTCGGTGGTGAGATCTATATTCAAGTCTTGTTCCCATTGTCTGATTAGTTTATCTTGTTTAAGGTCATGATTGGAAAATAGCAGTGCATATATCGATGATATGAGATGTCTTTGGGGTTCTTGAGCAGTGCACAAGAGTTCAAAGGGTGTAAGTTCCCTGTGTATGTCTGCGGTGGGCTTGAGGCCATGGATAAAGTGGCGTATTTGTAGATATTTGTAAAATGGGATGTGGTAGTCTGGGAATGTGGTGGTCAAGGCCTGGAACGTCATGAGGGATTTTTGATGGAACAGCTGTTGTATTTTGAGTCTGGGTCTATACGGGTCTGATGAGGTGATGCGTGGATGTACTCCGGGTTCAAAGTCTGGGTTATCCTCCAAGGGTGTCATAGGGCCAGGAGTGGGTTTCAGTCGGAGCAGTGTGCTAGCTGCTGTGAAGTTTTTCAGCGTGGGGTTAATGAGTGGGTGTAGTGAGGTTTCTTTCGGTATTTTCTTTTGATCGATCCACGGTAGAAGTCTCAATGGTATCGGGGAGAATGCGTTTTCGATAGATACCCAGTCTTTATTGGTGTCATTAATATGCCAGTCGACAATTCTGGAGAGGTGACAGACCCAGTAATATTTTTGTATGTCTGGTATTTGAAGACCCCCCAGCGATTTGGGAGTCGTCAATCTAGTCCAGTTTAGTCTAGGTTGTTTGGAGGACCAAATAAAATTTCTACATAGCCTTTTGAGTGCGGAAAAAAAGGACATAGGAATGTGTATGGGTATGGTTTGGAATAGGTAAAGCAGTCGAGGTAGCACATTCATTTTTAGGATAGCTGCTCTGCCAAACCATGAAAAGGGTCTCATATTCCATTTTTGTAGGTCGTTTTGGAGGGTTTGTAGGATGGGTAAGAAATTCAGTCTAAAGATATCTGTCAGTTTGGAAGGTATTTTAATGCCTAGGTATGTGATTTCTTTGGGTTCCCAGCAAAACGGAAAGTTTTGTTTGCATTGCGTGACGATGTCGTTAGGTAGAGAGATGTTAAGGGCTTTTGATTTGGAGAAGTTTATTTTTAGGTTTGTGAGGGATTTGAAGGTTTCAAAGTCTTTGAGGAGATTGGGGATGGTCGTAATTGGGTCAGTGAGGAATAGTAGGATATCGTCCGCATACGCCGCTACTTTAAATTGCTTATGGTTAATCTCTACTCCTTTAATGTCTGGGTTTTGTCTAAGTTTGCGTAGGAGGGGTTCCATAGTAAGAATAAAAATCAAAGGGGACAGGGGGCATCCCTGTCTAGTACCATTGGATATGGAGAAGGTGTCCGACAGGTGCCCATTCACTCTCGCTTTAGCTGTGGGTGATGTGTAAAGAGCCATTATCATTCGAATTAAATGCGTTGGGAGGCCCATAGAGGATAAGGATGCCTCCATAAAGTCCCAAGCTACCCTGTCGAACGCCTTCTCCGCATCCAGGGACAGGAAGAAGCCGCGTGATTTGGTTGTGGTTAGCCAATGATGGATGTTTAATGCTTTGGTGGTGTTGTCTCGGGCTTCCCTACCGGGAACGAAACCGACCTGATCTGTAGAGACTAATTTGGGGATTAGAGGTAGAAGTCGGTTGGCGATAGCTTTGGCATAAACTTTAACGTCTACATTAAGTAGGGAGATTGGGCGGTAGTTGGGGACCAAGGTCGTGTCTTTGCCCGGTTTGGGGATGAGGGTGATGTGGGCTCCTAGGACGTCCTTAGAGGCTACATTAAAGGGAGCGAAACTATTAAATGCCTTGACGAGTGGCGGGATTAATATGTTAGAAAAAGATCTGTAGTACCCCACCGTGAGTCCATCCGGGCCAGGACTTTTACCTGGTTTCATTTGTTTCAGGGCTAGTATGAGTTCGTCTGATGTCAGTGGGGAGTCTAGTGATGTGGATTCCTCCGTCGTGAGGGATTTAGGGGCATATTGGGAAAGGAACCGGCTAATTGCCTCCTTTCTGTCAGTTTTGGCCGCGGTCGTTTGCGGGGAGTGTAGGTTGTATAAATCTGTATAGTAGTGTACAAATTGTTTAGCAATATCCTCAGATGAGGCAAAGGTCCTACCAGTTGGGTCTTTAATCGAGTGAATAGTATGAGCAGCTTTCCTAGTCTGTAGGGCTCTAGCTAGAAGTTTCCCTGACTTATTACCGAACTCATAGAAGCATTTTCGTTGCAATGTGTATTTAAGCTTGACAATTGTGTGTAATTCTTCCAAAAGCTCATTTCTGGCTTGAGTCAGTTCTGAGAGTGCTTCAGATGCTAAGGATTTTTTGTGTTTTTGTTCCAACTTAGTGATGCGGTCAGTCAGTTCGTCAAGTTTAGCTTTTCTTAGTTTGTGTCGTTGTGCAGCCATAGATATGAATGTGCCTCGTATGACGCACTTATGTGCAGCCCAGACTGTTTCATGTGATGTGTCACCTACTCCATTTTCAGTGAAGTAGTTGGTGAGCTGTTGGGAGATCGTACTGGTGAGTGCTGGATCCGTAAGTAGGGAGTTGTCTAATCTCCATATTTGGGGACGTGACCTCGCAGTGGGCATGTGCAGGGTCAAAGTTACAGGGTTGTGGTCTGATAGGACCATTGGTTCGATATCAGTTGTCTTTAGCAGGGGGAGGTCATTTTGTGAGAGAAAGAAATAGTCTATGCGGGTATATTTAGAATGTGGTGGGGAATAAAAGGTGAAATCCTTACCATCGGGATGCAGTGTGCGCCAAGTATCGTGCACCAATAGGTCTTTAAATAGTGTTTTGATGGCGCGAAGAGCTCTATAAGTAAGAGAGGAGTGACCATTGGGCGTGTCAAGAGAGGGATTGAAGGGCACATTAAAGTCCCCTCCGATTATTAGTGTGCCCGAGCTGAAAGTCATAAGTGATTGAAGTGTAGAGCGAAAAAAGGGGACTTGTCGTTCATTGGGTGCGTACAAGTTGGCTATAGTGATTTGTTTTCTGTAAAGGTCACCTTTTATGAATAGGAATCTTCCGCCTGGGTCGGTTTGGGTGGTAGAAACCTTGAGAGGACAGTGTTTGGATATTAGGATGCAAACCCCTTTGGACTTAGCCACGTCATTGGTCGCGTGATAAACTGTCGGGAAATGTTTGTCCTGTAATTTGGGGATTGCGTCAGATCTAAAGTGGGTTTCCTGAATAAGTGCAATGTGTGTGTTGGATTTATGCAGTGAGGAGAGTAGGAGGGATCTTTTTTTGGGAGTATTTAGACCGCGTATATTGATGGATTTGAGATTTAGGGACGTGAGTGTGTGCTTTTCGGCTGAGGGTGCGTGTTGGGTGTCCATGTCCTCCGCCGGGGTGGGGCAGAACAGGTTAGAGGGGGTGGGAATGGGTTATTGGCGCTCTATGTGTGCTAAGGGCAGTCTTTATTATGATATATAGAGCGCCACGGGATAACCGAAGAGGTAACCGGGATGAATTACTATCCCGTTATCTCCAATCAGGAGAATCGATCGGTGGAGTACAGGTAGGTGCAACGCACCTTCACTGTGTGGGGGTTGGTGTAGACCAGACACAAGAGGGCTTGTGGTGGTGTGAGATATGTAAATCTCCTGCTATCTCTCGACCATGGAGTTGTAAGTAAGGAGGAGTGTATGGGACTGTATGTCCCTTTCCGTTTGTGTTTTTTTTTTGTTTTTTTTTTTTTTTGTTTTTTTTTTTTTTTGCTCCCCCTCCTACCCCTTCCCTTTACCCCCCCCCCCTTCCCCCCACAACCTTGATTGCGTTTTGTAAGGCATGGAAGTGTTGTTTGTCATTCAGTCGTGAGAACAAGTTGCAGATCCCTACACAGCTTGCGTGGGAGGCGAGGGTGAGCGGGCAAGAGAAAGGGTATGGATATGCAGGAATAAGATATAACTACAACGACAGTGCTTGGTCACTTAGGTGTGGGCATCGGGAGCGGAAGTCATGCGATCAGGCTCCATGCACATTAGAGTCGCCCCTCTGAGGTCCCCTCCCTGTCCGAATAAGGCCCTGGAGGGGATCTCAGGATGCGAATGCCAAGGCGCCATGTAAATCGGACAGTAACCATCGAAGCTGTCTAGCTCATGCCCTGAGCATGTAGACCTAATATTAGTAACATGTGAGGAACATTTAGTAAAGTATACTCAATGGAGCAAAACAACATTAAGATAAATGTGCACAATGAGGCACAAACTGGGAAATACCTGTATACAGGGAACTGTTGTAAAATATTGCACTGGGTCAATGACAGTGAAAAAGTGCAAAGGGTTCACCCCTTTGAGCGTTTTTGTCCCGTCTACTGGCATATCTATCATCAGGGTGGCAGATGGATACGTACAGCGATAGTATGGGAAGTCCTAGAGTACGTGTGGGATGACAGTTTCTAGCCACCAACCTCCGCCTACGATAGCAATTACCTCGAGGGGTACGTGCCCATGCCAGTGTCCAACTCCTGGGATGCCAGCAGATCAGGGTTTCAGTATGGGAAGATCTTCTGAAAGTCCGCCTTGAGTACCGACGGTGTGGGGCAGCCATGTCTGGAAGGCCCGTATCCGGATAGCGGGGGTGTCCTGTAATCAACGGGTGGTTGTCCATGGAGGGTCAGCCCTTGAGTTTCGGATGGCGTGCGGATCTTCTAAGCGCGGTGGAGTTGTTAGGGTTCGGTTACCATAGCGATCCATGACAGCAGGCGAAGTGTGTTTGAGCGGTAATCCATGCGTCCTGCTCTAGCTCCATGTATGAGTTCCAAGGCATCGGGAACGAAGGCTGGGCAGCCTTATTGCCTATGGTGCGCGTACCGCTATTAGCTGATGGACCGGGGGTTTTTACAGCGGCGGACTGTGGAGTGTAGGGCTTCCGCTTCCCATACAAGAGTGGGTGTGCATATCCGGAGTGCGCGCGTGAGGCATTATGGGGATCGTAGTTCGACTCACAGGCGATCAGAGTCCGATGGTAGAAGTGGGGCGGCCAAGAAGATTTCCCTGTTTTTCTTTTCCAGTGTCATTAAACGAAATGCAAACAGTTCTCACTTTCCCCTATCAGAAAGTTAGATAGTGGTACTGAGGGGGGAGATTAGAACGTAGGAGCCGCACGAAGCAACTGAAAAGTGAAAACATGGCTTGGCGGCATTAACAGGCTACTGTCGAATCCTCCCAGGGAATCAGCGATCCCGTCTGGCTCTTCGTGAGGTGGGGGATTCGGAAGCCCTAAAGTTGCGGTGCTGGGTGCGGCGTGTGCCGTGGTGTTCAGAGGCAGATCTTCTCCTTCTTTGCCCAGAGTTTACAGCCTCCATAGGATCTGCGGGGGGGCGATCTCTGCACATTGCAGAGCGGCGGAATTCCGCATACCAATTCGGTACTTCCACTAGTGGGATGTTGAGCGCCTCACAAAAGTAGGGGAGGTCCTCAGGCACTTTGAGGAATGCAGTGCGACCCTGCGAGGTGGCTGCCAAACAAAAAGGAAACTTCCATTTGTATGTGATTCCTTTGGAGCGAAGTGTGTCCAGCAGGGGTTTCAAATCTCTGCGGTGCTGGAGAGTTATGCCTGAGAGATCTTGAAATATTTGGACTGATTTCCCTTCATGTATTATTTGAGGGATGCTTCTGGCCTGTCTGAGGATGTCTTCCTTAATCTTGTAGTCAGTCAGGCAGCAGATTATATCCCTGGGTGGGTCTGTGTCCCTTCCTTTAGGTCTTAATGCGCAGTGAATCCTCTCAAAATCGACTGGCGTCTGGAGAGGTCTGTGTAGGATGCCATTAAACAAGCTGGTGACAGAGGGCGTCATATGTTCCCCCTCAATTGACTCAGGGAGCCCCCTGATCCTTAAATTATGTCTCCTACCCCTATTATCGAGGTCCTCGATATGCCTCTGCATGTCTCTCATCTGAAGAGTATGGGTATCAACATGGCGGGTAGTTTTGCGCAGTTGCAAGTCCTGTTGTTCGGCCGTTTGTTCCGTAGCTGCGACTCTGTCAGTTAGGGCGCGAAGATCAAGGCGTAGCTCCGAGATGGTGGCCACAAGAGCGTCTTTTATATCTGCCGCAATCATCCGTAGATCATTAATGTTTAGCTGGGGGAGGTGAGTTTGTTCCTCCGCTGCATTCTCTGTCGACAGGCTGACAGGGAGCGTGAGAGACGGCGCTCCCAGTTGTGAGGAAGTTGCGGCCTGTGAGCTCCTCTGGCGGGAGGGCGCCATGTTTCCTCTGTTCGTTCTGAACATCTCAGGAATATTATGTCCAGTGTTGTCCGCTTGCTCCCTCGGGGAGCGGGAACGTGAGGCGGATGTATTCCGGGAGGCAGTCCCCATACTTTGGCTCAGCGTTGGGTCGATTGATCCTCTGTTAGGCAGAATTCAGGTCGCGTGAGAGCAGGAGCTGAAGAACTAAGCAGCCATCTTCATGCCAGGTCAGGCCACGCCCCCCCTAAATACTCTTTTAGCAACGAGCATCAAGTGATGACCGATTACTATGAGCTTCTGGCTGCTGAGAGACACCCGCTGGTGGATACCAGAACTACAGCCTATTGCTCTGGGAGCCACAGTGCCACCAGCAGGTGAACCAATTCCTGACAGTATGGCTCAGCTCTAAGCTGGAGCACCACTATAATGTTTGATTCTCACATGAATTCAAGCCCGCTTACTCCTGGACACGTGCACGATTAACGCGTACACGGAGAAAGGTACCCCCGCATGCAGGGCGAGTAGGCCCCACCTACAAGTCACTTTCAGAACCAGGAATAGGAGCAGGGTGCAGGTGCATGGAACGCAGGGCAGAGGCACATGGGCTAAACACCAAGGCAAGGGGAAATAACACAGGAAAGTCTAAATACTCTTTCAGCAACGAGCATCAGGTGATGACTGATTACTTTGAGCTTCTGGCTGCTGAGAGACACCCGCTGGTGGATACCGGAACTACAGCCTATAGCTCTGGGGGCAGCAGTGCCACCAGCAGGTGAACCAATTCCTGACAGTATGGCTCAGCTCTAAGCTGGAGCACCGCTATAATGTTTGATTCTCACATGAATGCGACCCCGCTTACTCCTGGACACATGTACGATGAATGCGTACATGGCGAAAGGTACCACCTACAAGTCACTTTCGGAACCACTGCAAAAAAGTTGCTGAAAATGATTGCACTGTGTGTTATAAATGTTAACTATAAAATATTCAGTAACATGACAAAATGTTTGAGATTTCTAACTGTAATAATGTTACAATGTTTCCTAGGAGGTGGTGAATCTTCATCGATTGATTCTATGTACTGGCTGCCCTGCAGCAGCTTCTTCAAAGTCCTCTCCTCTAGCCAAACCCCTGCTGTAATCTGTGCTATCCATTAGCGCATCCTCTGACACAACTCCGGCTCTTCGCTGGTGGGCCGGCGGTTGTGCGATTTCGTTCACGTCCTGTAGCGTGTGATTGGATTAAACGGGAATTTTAAACACTCTATTATATTTTCTGCAAATATCATTCTGGGCGAAGTATACATTTGGGGCCGGCAATATCCTTTATTACATTTTGATTGCCAAAATAGAAACATTTGCAAAGTCGATTTAGTCCACATGCCTCTGAAACGCAAGTTGTGAAAAGCCGCTCCGTCCCATCGGGTGTCTGAACTGCATGTTCTGTACAGAAACATCAAATGAGGTAATTATCATTATATAGAATGATTCTCAGAGACCCAAGCACAAACCGGCTTTATACCGATCTCTCCCACTTAGCCGGCTGAGATGGCGTGCCTATTGTTCAGCGCGCAGCACGACGCGGCAAATGCACAGCCAGCTGCTTTGACGGAGTGGACCTGAAACAAAAAAGCGTGGTAGGGGCATTATTCACATATGTCGCTCTGCGTGCTGCGGCGGGTAGGGCAACGTTTTCTTCTTAAGATTTTTTTTTTTTTTGTCAATTGTAATTTCTTGTGTTGTTGCTTGTTGTATGCTTTTTTTTTTTTTTTTTTTATAATTGCATTGAAATGTGTTTTAAACGACGTTTTGATGGGAACAACAAATCAAGAGCAACAGTCTGGCAAACCTATACAAATTTGCAAATCTTAGGCATCACCTGCTTTTTCTAAATTTGGGCTCGCTGTGGAATAATAAAAAAGAGTTGCTGTAAAAATTAGGGATGACGGTGGGTCCACGGTCCACTTAAAGCTGCAGTGAACCAAAAAAATATTTTACCTATTCTTTGTTGCATGCATTTTCTTTTTTTTTTAATATAATCTTTAAGGAACCACTTATATACTACGGCAGGGCGGCTCTATTGCGCGAAAAAACAACGTGCCTACCTGTACGTTGTTTTGTGCACAAGATAATGTGGGCGCATGCACGCTGCGTGGTGGGCGGGGCAATCTGCTGTAAACAAAGCAGATTCCCGTTCTGACAGGGAAATACACTGAGATCTTCTGTTACACATTAATTGTCAGGACCAAGATCTGAACCAACAACCTCTGTTGCATCCGGCAATGGCTTCTCACCTAAGATGCTGGACAGCTCCCTGTTGCTTGCCTTGTCTCTGATGAACCTTGAACTCTTTGCTCCTCCCAAGAACTTTTACATAGTTACATAGTAGGTGAAGTTGAAAAAAGACACAAGTCCATCAAGTCCAACCTATGTGTGTGATTATATGTCAGTATTACATTGTATATCCCTGTATGTTGCGGTCACTCAGGTGATTATCTAATAGTTTCTTGAAGCTATCGATGCTCCCCGCTGAGACCACCGCCTGTGGAAGGGAATTCCACATCCTTGCCGCTCTTATAGTAAAGAACCCTCTTTCTACCTCTTTTCTTCTAATTTTAATGAGTGGCCACGAGTCTTGTTAAACTCTCTTCTGCGAAAAAGTTTTATTTCTATTGTGGGGTCACCAGTACAGTATTTGTATATTGAAATCATATCCCCTCTCAAGCGTCTCTTCTCCAGAGAGAATAAGTTCAGAGCTCGCAACCTTTCCTCATAACTAAGATCCTCCAGACCCTTTATTAGCTTTGTTGCCCTTCTTTGTACTCGCTCCATTTCCAGTACATCCTTCCTGAGGACTGGTGCCCAGAACTGGACAGCATACTCCAGGTGCGGCCGGACCAGAGTCTTGTAGAGCGGGAGAATTATCGTTTTATCTCTGGAGTTGATCCCCTTTTTTAATGCCAATATTCTGTTTGATTTGTTAGCAGCAGCTTGGCATTGCATGTCATTGCTGAGCCTATCATCTACTAGGACCCCCAGGTCCTTTTCCATTCTAGATTCCCCCCCAGAGGTTCTCCCCCCAGTGTATAGATTGCATTCATATTTTTGCCACCCAAATGCATTATTTTACATTTTTCTACATTGAACCTCATTTGCCATGTAGTTGCCCACCCTATTAATTTGTTCAGATCTTCTTGCAAGGTTTCCACATCCTGCGGAGAAGTTATTGCCCTGCTTAGCTTAGTATTGTCTGCAAATACAGAGATTGAACTGTTTATCCCATCCTCCAGGTCGTTTATGAACAAATTAAATAGGATTGGTCCCAGCACAGAACCCTGGGGGACCCCACTACCCACCCCTGACCATTCCGAGTACTCCCCATTTATCACCACCTTCTTAACTCGCCCTTGTAGCCGGTTTTCAATCCATGTACTCACCCTATGGTCCATGCCAACGGACCTTATTTTGTACAGTAAACATTTATGGGGAACTGTGTCAAATGCTTTTGTAAAATCCAGATACACCACATCTTCGGGCCTTCCTTTATCTAGATGGCAACTCACCTCCTCATAGAAGGTTAGTAGATTGGCTTGGCAAGAACGATTCTTCATGAATCCATGCTGATTACTGCTAATGATATCGTTCTCATTACTAAAATCTTGTATATAGTCCCTTATCATCCCCTCCAAGAGTTTACATACTATTGATGTTAGGCTAACTGGTCTGTAATTCCCAGGGATGTATTTTGGGCCCTTTTTAAATATTGGTGCTACATTGGCTTTTCTCTAATCAGTTATAAAGTCTGAATGCTGATTATGATCCCTCCAGCTTGTATTTTTTGAAGGCCTTCTCCTTTGCATTTATATGCATTTTTACATTGGAGTTAAGCCATCCAGGACTTGTGTTTGCTCTTTTAAATTTATCACCCAATGGGATACATTGGCTAATGCCCTTATTTAATATGCTCTTAAAGCAAACCCATCTCTCCTCCGTGTTCTTTGTTCCTAATATTTTATCCCAATTTATGCCTTTTAGCAAGGTTTGTAGTTTAGGGCAGTTGGCTCTTTTGAAATTCAGTGTCTTTGTATTCCCTTTATGTTTCCTATTTGTGTGATTTATACTGAAACTAATTGACCTGTAATTGTTGTTACCTAAATTGCCCCGTATTTCCATATCCGTGATCAGGTCTGTATTGTTATTGTATTGTTGGTATTCAGTAGATCCAGGAATGCTTTATTTCTAGTTGGTGCGTCTACCATCTGACCCATAAAATTGTCCTGCAAGACATTAAGGAACTGGCGAGCCTTAAATGAATGCGCGGTTCCCTCCGCCCAGTCTACGTATGGATAATTAAAATCCCCCATTATGATAACTTCCCATCCTTGCTGCTAATCCAAATTGTGATAGGATATCTGTCTCCTCCCTCAGGTTAGGGGGGCTATAGCATACTCCCAGTATTATTTTCCCCTTAGCTTCATCCCTTTGGAGCTCTACCAATAAGGATTCCACCTCCTCCCTAGCTGCCTCAGTGATGTCATCTCTCACATTCACTTGTACATTATTCTTGATATATAGGCATACCCCTCCCCCTTTTTTACCCTCTCTATCCTTGCGGTAAAGGGTATACCCTTGAATGTTTGCCAGCCAATCACGAGAGCTGTTGAACCAGGTCTCTGAAATTCCCACAAAATCCAAATCCTCCTCGTACAACAGTATCTCTAGTTCACCCATCTTGTCCGCCATGCTCCTGGCATTGGTGAACATGCCACATAGTTTAGACCGGTCGCATATAGTCCTCGTATTGGGTGTTTTTCGAGATTGCAACTAGGACTTGCTACTATACATACCTTGGGTTTTTGTGCTTTGGTCAACCTACCACTAATGCCCCCAATACCACCCTCTGGAATATCTTCCGCGCTGACTATCTCTACCTCTGGACCCTCCCCCCATCACCTAGTTTAAAAACCCCTCTAACTTTTTGGTCATCTTCATTCCCAGCTGATCTTCCTGATTTAAGCCAAACTCACATCCTGTTTGCCAGATTATTGTGCTCACAGCCAATATATTTCTCCTTTGTGTATCTGTAGCTGTCCTTATCTCCACTACAACATATTAGCGACCTTTGGCTTGTTCCTCAACAACCCTTTGGCTTGATCCCAACCTGCAACCACTTGTTACTGACCTTTGGCTTGTCCCTTGATTACCCTTTCCACTTGGTCCTAACCTGCAACCACTTGTTACCAACCTTTGGCTTGTTTACTGACTACACTTCTGCTTGATCCCAACTAGGGATGAGCCGAACACCCCAAGGTTCGGTTCACACCAGAACCTGTGAACGGACCGAAAGTTTGTGCGAACTTTAGAACACCGTTAAAGTCTATGGGACTCGAATGTTCAAAATCAAAAGTGCTAATTTTAAAGGCTAATATGCAAGTTTTGTCCTAAAAAGAGTTTGGGGACCCGGCTCCTACCCCAGGGGACATGTATCAATGCAAAAAAAGTTTTCGGGAGCAGTGATTTTAATAATGCTTAAAGTGAAACAATAAAAGTGTAATATTCCTTTAAATTTCATACCTGGGGGGTGTCTATAGTATGCCTGGAAAGTGGTGCGTGTTTCCCGTGCTTAGAACAGTCCCTGCACAAAATGACATTTGTAAAGGAATAAAAGTCATTTAAAACTGCTTGCGGCTTTAATGTATTGTCGGGTCCTGGCAATATGGATGAAAATCAGTGAGACAGACGGCATGGGTACCCCCCCCCCAGTCCATTACCAGGCCCCAAATTAAAAAAAGGAAAGGCGTGGGGCCTCCAGGCCCTATATACTCTGAACAGAACAGCAGTATATAGGCGGTGCAAACAAGACAGGGACTGTAGGTTTGTTGCTAAGTAGAATCTGTTTGTAATTTTGAACTGGTACATTTTTAAAGTGTAGCTCCAGCCAAAAAATTTATTTTTAAGCTTTTTGGAAAACATAGGGAAGGGTTATCACCCCTGTGACATTTGCTTTGCTGTCTGTCCTCCTCTTCAGAAGATTTCACCTCACTTTCTGTCCCAATGACAAATGTTTTTTGAAAATTTGGGGTTTTTAGTGAAACAAGGATTGGCGATAAAGCATCAGTGGAGAGGAGACACGTTTTTTCCATATTAACTCCTACAGGAGAGAATTTCCTTTCCTAGGGGTAGATTTCATCTCACTTCCTGTTGTCTCCTTACATTTGCAAGTAGGAATCATTTGTAAGTTGGATGTTTGAAAGTAGGGGCCTGCCCGATATACAGTACCTGACCGCGAGATTGTGTTTCCAGCGCGATAGCATCGCGCTGGTTCTCGGCGACAAGGTGCTGTGCATGTCGCGCTAGCTCACTCATCGGGAAAGGAAAACTTTGTTTTCCTTCCGCGATGAGTGACAGGCAGCGCTGACAGCTGTCTGGTATGAATCCTGAGGCGGGAACACCGCGCCACATTTTAAATGAAAAAACCGGCGTGGGTTCCCCCCCAGGGGCATACCAGGCCCTTAGGTCTGTCATGGATTGTAAGCGGAACCCCCTACGCCGAAAAATCGGCGTGGGGACCCTTATCCGAGCATGCAGCCCGGCCGGCCAGGAAAGGGGGTGGGGACGAGCGAGCGCCCCCCCCCTCCTGAGCCGTACAAGGCCGCATGCCCTCAACATGGGGGGGTGGGTGCCTTGGGGGAGGGGGGGGCGCCCTGCGGGCCCCCCCCACCCCAAAGCAACTTGTCCCCATGTTGATGAGGACAAGGGCCTCTTCCCGACAACCCTGGCCGTTGGTTGTCGGGGTCTGCGGGCGAGGGGCTTATCGGAATCCGGGAGCCCCCTTTAATAAGGGGGCCCCCAGATCCCGGCCCCCCACCCTGTGTGAATGAGTATGGGGTACATGGTACCCCTACCCATTCACCTAGGGAAAAGTGTCAATATAAAAAAAAAACACAGTACACAGGTTTTAAGAATAATTTATTAGTCAGCTCCGGGATCTTCTTCCGACTTCGGGGGGTCTCCTTCCGACTTCTCCCGGTGTTCCGCCTCTTCTCCCGGGCCCCGCCGCTATCTTCTTCCAGCTCTATTGCCAGCGAGGGGCCCAGTCTGCTGCCGCTGTCTTGTCGCCGCTGTCTCGCCGCCGCTGTCTCGTCGCCGCTTCTTCTCTTCTTCCCCGATGTTGACACGACGCTCTCTCCGGCTCGAATGCTGTGTGCGAGCTGCGGAGCCATTTATATAGGCGGTGACCCCGCCCCCTTACGACGTCATGGTCCCAGCATGCGCAGGGACTCTGGCGTCATAAGGGGGCGTGACCCCAGAGTCCCTGCGCATGCTGGGACCATGACGTCGTAAGGGGGCGGGGTCACCGCCTATATAAATGGCTCCGCAGCTCGCACACAGCATTCGAGCCGGAGAGAGCGTCGTGTCAACATCGGGGAAGAAGAGAAGAAGAGAAGAAGTGGCGAGACAGCGGCGACAAGACAGCGGCAGCAGACTGGGCCCCTCGCTGGCAATAGAGCTGGAAGAAGATAGCGGCGGGGCCCGGGAGAAGAGGCGGAACACCGGGAGAAGTCGGAAGGAGACCCCCCGAAGTCGGAAGAAGATCCCGGAGCTGACTAATAAATTATTCTTAAAACCTGTGTACTGTGTTTTTTTTTTATATGGACACTTTTCCCTAGGTGAATGGGTAGGGGTACCATGTACCCCATACTCATTCACACAGGGTGGGGGGCCGGGATCTGGGGGCCCCCTTATTAAAGGGGGCTCCCGGATTCCGATAAGCCCCTCGCCCGCAGACCCCGACAACCAACGGCCAGGGTTGTCGGGAAGAGGCCCTTGTCCTCATCAACATGGGGACAAGGTGCTTTGGGGTGGGGGGGGGGGCCCCCCCCCTCCCCCAAGGCACCCACCCCCCCATGTTGAGGGCATGCGGCCTGGTACGGCTCAGGAGGGGGGGGGCGCTCGCTCGTCCCCACCCCCTTTCCTGGCCGGCCGGGCTGCATGCTCGGATAAGGGTCTGGTATGGATTTGGGGGGGGCGTAGGGGGTTCCGCTTACAATCCATGCCAGACCTAAGGGCCTGGTATGCCCCTGGGGGGGAACCCACGCCGGTTTTTTCATTTAAAATTAAAATTTAAAAAATTAAAATTTGGCGCGGTGTTCCCGCCTCAGGATTCATACCAGACAGCTGTCAGCGCTGCCTGTCACTCATCGGGGAAGGAAAACAAAGTTTTCCTTTCCCGATGAGTGAGCCATCTCGGCGCTGGCTCCTGCGACAGGGCTCGCAGGTGTCATATCTCGCCGAGAAATGCGGCGAGATTGACACAATATCGCGGTCACCTACTGTACTCTACAGAAATTGGGGCCTTAGGTGTTACAACACTGTAAGCCCTCACAGTTACTCTTGGTGGGAGCAGGAACGGGCCCTGCTGTGAAATATTAGATCAAGAATTGTAATTACATGCCATTGTTGAACAGTGGTAGAAAAATTGGGTCTTTGGTGGTGGTGGTGGTGGCACAATACTGTAAGTCCTCACAATTACTCTTGATGGGCGCTGGAACGGGCCCTGCTGTGAAATATTATATCAAGAATTGTAATTACATGCACCTGTTGAACAGGGGCAGAAAAATTGGGCCTTAGCCACTACTGACACAACACTGCAACCCCTCACAGATACTATAGTTGGAGCGCAGGAATGAGCCCTGCTGCAAAGTATTGCATCAAAAATTGTAATTACACGCCCCTGTTAAATAGGGGCAGAAAAATTGGGCCTTAGCCACTGCTACCACAACACTGCAACCCCTCACAGATACTATAGTTGGAGCGAAGGAATGAGCCCTGCTGCAAAGTATTGCATCAAAAATTGTAATTATACGCCCCTGTTAAACAGGGGCTGAAAAATTGGGCCTTGGGCACTGGTGCTGGTGCCACAACACTGCAACCCCTCACAGATACTATAGTTGGAGCGCAGGAATGAGCCCTGCTGCAAAGTATTGCATCGAAAATTGTAATTACACTCCGCTGTTAAACAGGGGTGGAAAAATTGAGCCTTAGGCACTGGTGGCGGTGCCCAGAACCAAAAATGTTCTTACAAGCTATCAGCATGAAAATTAAGGTGGAAGAGGATTGTCACTCAGCATAACAGGATAGTCACTCAGCATCAGCATAGGCAGTCTTGAAGGGATCTCACATTAAAAAAAAAATTATTTGGTTACATCAGCATCAAGTGCTTGGTAGCTGGTGATCCAAGACTGATTCATATTTATTAAGGTCAGCCGATCGACCGATTCGGTGGACAGGCGCACCCTGTGATTGGTTACAAAGCCTCCAGCAGCACTGAATGTGCGTTCCGAAAGAACGCTGGATGCAGGACAGGCCAGTAGCTCAACTGCATACTGTGCAAGCTCTGGCCAGTGATCCATCCTCAAGACCCAGTAACCCAGAGGATTTTCAGGGGGAAGGTGTCCAAGTCTGATCTTGCCCCTAGGTATTCCTGCACCATGTGAATCAGATGCTGGCGATGGTTGCTGGAACCGATCATACCTTGGGGCTGCAGACTAAAAAATTGTCTGAACGCATCGGTCAGACGGCCACCTTCTCCACCGCTCCTTCTGTGACTGACTGAAGCCTCAGCAACACGTTGTCCAGGAGGACCAGGAAAATGTAACCTCCCAAGCGTTGCACAAACCTTTCTGCAAGGCCTCCGGAAGATGTTTCATCCTCTGCTCCCTCTGCGACGGCAAGATAAGGTCCGCAACCTTACCCTTGTAATGTGGATCAAGGAGGGTTGCCAGCCAGTAATGATCCCTCCCCTGGATACCACGAATACGAGAAACCTTCCGCAGGCTTTGCAGGATCATAGAGGCCATGCAGCGTAGGTTTGCTGAGGCATTTGATCCAGATTCCTCTGGGTCACTAAGGATGAAATGATCCGCAGTCACCTCCTCCCAGCCACGTACAAGTCCATGGGTTTCTTAGGACTGTAAATGATCCCTTAAAGACTGTTGCTGATGCTGAGTGCCAGGCTCCACCTCCATGCTGACACAATCCTCCTCCTCCTCCTCTTCCTGTGTGTTCGATGAGCATGCAGGAACACTGTCTGGATAAAGGGGGCCTTGAGAGGTAAGGAAGTCCTCCTGTTCCTCCCTCTGTTCTGCCTCAAGTGCCCTGTCCATTATTCCACGCAGCGTGTGCTCCAACAGGTGGACAAGAGGGACAGTGTCACTGATGCATGCACTGTCACTGCTCACCATCCTCGTGGCCTCCTCAAATGGTGACAGGACATTGCATGCATCCCTGATCATAACCCACTGGCGTAGGGAAAAAAAACAAGCTCCCCTGATCCTGTCCTGGTGCCATAGTCGCATAGGTACTCATTGATGGCCCTCTGCTGCATGTGCAGCTGCTGCAGCATGGCCAACATTGAGTTCCACCTGGTGGGCATGTCACAGATTAGGCGGTTCTTGGGCAGGTTAAATTCCTTTTGGAGGTCAGCCAGCCAAGCACTGGCATTATATGACCTGCAGAAAAGCACACAGACTTTCCTGGCCTGCCTGTAAGCCCGGGTACCTGCCCAAGAACCACTGCACCACCAAGTTAAGGACGTAAGCCAAACAGGGCACATGGGTCAGTTGTCCCAGTCGGAGGGCGGAGAGGAGGTTGGTACCATTGTCGCAAACCACCATTCCTGGCTTAAGCTGGCGTGGCGTCAACCACCTCTGAACCTGCCCCTGCAGAGCTGACAGAATCTCTGCCCCAGTGTGGCTCCAATCCCCCAAGCACACCAGCTCAAGCACCGCATAGCATCTTTTTGCCTGCGTGCTTGTGTAGCCCCTTGAACGCCTACAGAGCACCGCGGGTTCCGAGAACAAATCAGCACAGGAGGAGGCCATGGAGGAAGAAGAAGAGAAGGGGGTGGAGGAGAGAGGTGTGGCAGAATCACCACTAGTAAATTTTTGGAGGCGTGGTGGCAGAACAACCTCTAACACTACTGCACCCTGTCCTGAATCCTTCCCAGCTGCCAAAAGAGTGCGCGGTGAAAGATAGGTAACATCCCAGTCCATGCCTGCTGGACCATTAATCAGCGGTAATGCACCTTACCGCTGACCGCCCTGTCCAGCGAGGCCAAGACATTGCCTTCCACATGCTGGTAGAGAGCTGGAACCTCCTTCCATGAGAAAAAGTGGAATTTGGGAACCTGCTACTGAGGAACCACACATTCCACAAACTCACGGAAGAGGGCAGAGTCTACCAACTGAAAAGGCAGCAGTTGAAGTGCTAGCAATTTAGCCAAGCTAGCATTCAACTGTTGGGCATGTGGATGGCTGGGAGCAAACTTCTTTTGGCTGGGGCAGGGAAATTTGCCTGGTACAATCTGACGTTGGTGTACCGATAGCAGATTGCCCGCAAGTACTTGGCTGTGACACACCTAATTCTACACCTTCATTCCTCTCAGTGCAGGTTTCAGAGAGGACTGAAGGTATAGTGGGGTTGGAGATCCCAGCTGATGAGGAGCAAGGAGAGGTCCGCTTTATTCTTTGGTGTGGGTCTTTTAGGTACGCTTGCCAATGAACTGCATGGCAGGTCGACATATGTCTGGTCAAGCATGTGGTGCCCAAGCGGGTGATGTTTTGGCCACGCGAGATACGCTTGAGATGTTGCAAATAGCAGTGGTGCGATCTGATGCACTCGTCTCAAAAAAGGCCCACACCAAAGAACTTTTGGAATAACGTGCAGAGACAGCAGCGCCCTGCACTTGCGGAGTGTGTGTGAGTGCGGTGTGATGCAGTCGGTGTGCTGCCCTTAAGCTGGCCCCTGGAGGGCATCCTGCCTTGTTGGAGATGTGCCTCCTCCTCCTCCTCTCTCCTATCAGGCACCCATGTGGAGTCAGCGACTTCCTCATCATCCCCTCCCTCCTCATCATTGGAGCAAAGCTGGCAGTATGCTGCAGCTGGGGGAACATGACTGCCAGATTGCTGTCCTTCTTGGGCACCCCTCAATCTGGGCTCACGTTACTGCCTTCCTCTAGCTGGGTACCATCATCGGAGCCTTCAAAACACTGGACATCCTCCTGGAGCATCTACCCAACACTGTGGTCAAATAGTTCGGGGGACTCCTCAGGAGGACATGGTGGGCTAGGGAAGGAGTGACTGATACCATTGAGCCGAGGGAAGAGGCTGCATTGGCAGCTGCTTTGCCAGACAAAGTACCCTGAGCCTGGGTGAGAGAGGATGAGGAGGATAAGGACGGCTTGGTTATCCACTCTACCTAGTCTTCGGCATGTTGCCGCTCAACAAGGCCAGCTGCCGAAAAAAAGGACAAGCGTGTCCCACGGCCACGTGTTGATGAGGATGCACCGTGTCCACGACCAGCACTGTCTAGACACAGAGCTTGCTTGCCCTCTTTTATTGGCTTGTGAATGTCTGCCTCTCCTTGTTGGCCTTCCATACATACTAATGGCATGCAGTGAGATGTAGCTGCACAAAGCTGGGATGTATATATATACTGATTATACTGCAACTAGCAGAATCAACTGCCTGCCTGTAGTATTATTAGTATGAGAGCACCAGCAATTGTCTTCAGGTCGCTTTAGGTGCACACTGTGCAGAGGACACAGTACACTAACTGTAAATACTGCAGCTGCCTGCCTGTGATATTACTAGGATCAGAACAAAAGCAATTGTCTTCAGGTAGCTTTAGGTGCACAGTGTGCAGAGGACACAGTACACTAACTGTAAATACTACAGCTGCCTTCCTGTGATATTACTAGGATCAGAACAACAGCAATTGTCTTCAGGTAGCTTTAGGTGCACAGTGTGCAGAGGACACAGTACACTGACTGTAAATACTGCAGCTGCCTGCCCGTGGTATTAATAGGATCAGAACACCAGCAATTGACTTCAGGTAGCTTTAGGTGCACACTGTGCAGAGGACACAGTACACTAACTGTAAATACTGCAGCTGCCTGCCTGTGGTATTAATAGGATCAGAACAACAGAAATTGTCTTCAGGTAGCTTTAAGTGCACACTGTGCAGAGGACACAGTACACTAACTGTAAATACTGTAGCTGTCTGCCTGTGGTATTAATAGAATCAGAACAACAGAAATTGTCTTCAGGTAGCTTTAGGTGCACAATGTGCAGAGGACATAGTACACTAACTGTAAATACTGCAGCTGCCTGGATCAGAACACCAGCAATTGTCTTCAGGTAGCTTTAGGTGCACACTGTGCAGAGGACACAGTACACTAACTGTAAATACTGCAGCTGCCTGCCTGTGGTATTAATAGGATCAGAACAACAGAAATTGTCTTCAGGTAGCTTTAGGTGCACAATGTGCAGAGGACACAGTACACTAACTGTAAATACTGCAGCTGCCGGCCTGTTGTATTAATAGGATCAGAACACCAGCAATTGTCTTCAGGTAGCTTTAGGTGCACACTGTGCAGAGGACACAGTACACTAACTGTAAATTCTGTAGCTGCCTGCCTGTGGTATTATTAGGATCAGAAGAACACCAGCAATTGTCTTCAGGTAGCTTTAGGTGCACACTGTGCAAAGGACACAGTACACTAACTGTAAATACTGCAAATACTGTAAAAACACCTGCCTGCCTGTCGGTATATTAGGAAGAGAATAACAGGAACGGATCTAGCTAAACTGAATACAGTGTGTATATATATATATATATATATATATATATATTTATATATATATATATATTTATATATATATATATATATATATATATATATATATATATATATATATATATATATATATATATATATATATATATACACACACAACACCTAGGATGCATATATATAAAAAATACACTGTAAGTGCAGCTAACTGACTCGCCTGCCTACTCTAACTTAAATCAAATGACACTGTCTCTCTTTCTATCTCTCTCCGCCGCTGCAACACACTACACAAGGCCGCCACGCAGGCAGCTTTATATAGTGTGGGGCGTGTACTAAACCCCCTGAGCCATAATTGGCCAAAACCACCCTGGCTTTGGCCAATTACGGCTCTCTGTACGGACGGTGCTGTGATTGGCCAAGCATGCGGTTCATAGTGCATGCTTGGCCAATCATCAGCCAGCAATGCACTGCGATGCCGTAGTGAATTATGGTCCGTGACGCGCCACTCGAATTTGGCGCAAACGGCCCATAACGATCGCAATTCGAGGAACAATCGAACATGCGATGCTTGCTCACCTCCTGGTGGGGTGAGGACCACAACCTGGTACTAACATGCAGCAAGACCCAGCAGTTCAGGTGAGTCTGTGTCATCCAACCACTTGTTACCAACCTTTGGCTTGTTCCTTGACTACCCTTCCACTTGACCCCAACCTGCAACCACTTGTTACCGACCTTTGGCTTGTTTACTGACTACACTTCTGCTTGATCCCTACCTGCTATATTCGCTACTTGTCCCCAGCTCTGGTTAGTTCTTAGACCCTGCACCTCGGGTGAGTCCATGTCATCCACCCGGGTGACCTGCTTGTATACTTATCCCGCTGCTTGGTGAGAGCCCCTCTACTGTTAAAGCTACTGGTCTCCGAGCCTGACCCCTGACTGTGACATAAATGCAGCATTTTGGCATGGGGTAGGGGTTTTAAATAAATAGGAGGATCTTGCTTTTTAGTAAAAAATCCTTTTAAAAAGCCTATCCATTTTCTTTACAAGGACAAAGGAGCAAGCTGAGTTTTGTAGTCTCCATGCTTGCCAGCCTGACCCTGCACTCCAGCAATTATAGTATGAAGCATTTACAATTTCCAAAGCTCCAGGTTTCCAGGTAGCAGAAAAGATAAAATTAGAGCTTTGCTGTAACCACATCAATTTTGTACATTAGATGGTGAATTTTCGAGTCTAGAAATCTATTTTTCCTTGTACAAAAATGATCATTTAAATTTTTTTTTTTGTTCAGTTGAGAAAAATGGTAAATACGTAAAATAGGGTTTTTTTGCTAGGGTTAGGGTTAATTACGTTTGCCATTATTTACATCAGCCCTTTTCCCCATCCTAAATCAATTTATGCTAGTTATAACAAAAATATCCATGTGTAAAAAAAAAATATTGTAAGATAGACTACCTGAACGTATTTCACTTGTTATAAGTTTATTATGAGTGAACTGTGTTAACATGTGAAGTTCAAGTGGTCTGCCTTGCACCAGACCATCCAATAAACCAGGCATTACTAAATGGAAGACTGGGGCTCAGACATTGACCGATCGACAGTGGCCGCTCTACTTATCAGCCTGTGATGTGAAAAAGGGTTGTGGTGTGAAGGAGGGAACAGAGGGCACTGATGTAAAGGGGGGCTGTAATGTCAAGGGCCGGTTTGTGATTGCAAGAGGGGCTGTGATGTAAGGTGGGTTGTGATGTAGGGAGCTGTGATGTGAGGAGAGGGTTGTGATGATGACAGAGGACACTGATGTAAAGGGGGGCTGTAATATAAGGGGGGGTAGGTTTGTGATTGTAAGGGGGGCTGTTATTTGAAATGGGGGGGGGCTGTGATGTGAGGGGAGCTGTAATTATTATTCTTTTTATCATTTCAGGTACTTATATAGTGCCGTCGATTTACGCAGCGCTTAACATATATATATATATTATACATTCACATCAGTCCCTACCCTCAAAGAGCTTACAATCTAAGGTCTCTAACTCACATTCATACATACACATACTAGGGCAATTTAGACAGGATCCAATCAACCTACCAGCATGTCTTTGGAGTGTGAGAGGAAACCGGAGTACCCGGAGGAAATGTAAGGGGGGTTGTGACATGCGGAGCTGTAATTTGAGGGGGGTGTGATTTTGAGGGGGGCTGTGATGTAAAGGGGAACTTTTGATTCCGGGGGGATGATGTGATGGGGGGTCTGTTATTGCAGGGGGCTGTGATTTTGGGGGGGGGGGTGATTGCTAGGGGGACTTTGTTGAGAAGGGGACTGTGATGTGAAGGAGAATGTGGTGTAAGGGGGGTGCTAAGGACACTAATGTAAAGGGTGGAACTGTAAGGCAAAGGGGGAGCTGTGATTTGAAGGGGGGGGGGGGGGTTGAGGCTGTGATGTGAAGGATCCAAGTCATAAAACAAAAATTAGATTTGGACCTCTACCTGAATAATATTTTACTGACTAGACCTTCATGAATTTGAATTCAGTACCCTTGCAATAAATGTTGATGCCTTTTTTCTTGTTCAATATGTTTATTAGTTTCAAAGATACAAAGGCACATGGAATACAAAAAGAAGGTGATGATCAAATAGAAAATGGTTCATGTTTAATGTCAACAAGAGGAAAAGAAACAATGATCAAGACAACACACGACAGATAAAATTGACAAGTTGTTTGGTGAAGGTCAACTAGCTAGAGTAGATATTGTTAGGGAAAAGATATGCATCATATAAAAATGTAGTTGGCCTGGTAGCTCAACCTTAATCAGCTCAGAGGTAGCAGAAGATTGAGAGGGATAAGGCTTTCAAATGTATACATGATAAAGGGAGGATTTAAGGGAGAGCTGGGGAGGGAAGGTGGTGGGTAAGAGCGGGGGAGGTCCTGGGTGTCACCTGTGGTCAAAGAAGTCTGTGGTTACCTGTAGAAACAGTTTAAACTGACCTGAAGTGAGATCCGGTGGATGTGAGTTGAGTAGGGAGAGTTGGGGATCTGGGGTAACAGGTGGAAATTTTTTGGAATATGGCAGCCCAGAATTAATGAGCTATCGGACAGATGGCAGCTAAAACTGACAAATTGTATGGTGAAGTTCAACTAGCTAGAATGGATATTATCAGGGAAAAGATATGCATTATATAAAAATGCAGTTGGCCTGGTAGCCCAACCATAATCGACTCATGGGTAGCAGAGGATTGAAAGAGATAAGGCTTCCAAGTGTATACATGATAAAGGAAGGAGTTAAAGGGAGAGCTGAGAAGGGGAGGGACGGTGGTGGGTAAGAGTGAGGGAGTTCCTGGGCATCACATGTGGTCAAGTCAAAGGGAAGTCAAAGGAAGGTTAGCTCAAGAAGAGAGTCAAGATGAAAGCCACAAGAAGGCATCAAAATGTGAAGGGAGATAGTGGGTTACCCAAGGCTGCCAAAGCTTAATATATTTTGGTACTTTATCTTGCAAGACTGCCTTAGTTTTATCAGGAACCATGTCTTGGGTAATCCTGTGTTTGGTTTCCCCTATATTGAGAGTGGGGGCCTTCCAGGACTTCTCCATGGTTTGTTTTGCGGCTATAGTTATCTGTAGATAACTGGTTTAAACTAAAGTGAAACCCGGTGGATGTGCGTTAAGTAGGGCGAGTTGGGGGATCTGGGGCAACAGGTGTAAATGATTTGGAATATGGCAGTCCAGAATTGGTGATCTATCGGACAGATTGGCAAATAAAACTGACAAGTTGTATAGTGAAGGTCAGCTAGATAGAGTGGATATTATCAGGGAAAAGATATGTATTGAATAAAAAATGCAGCTGGCCTGGTAGTTTGACCTTAATTGGTTTGAGGGTAGCAGAATATTGAGAGAGATAAGACTTCCAAGTTTATATATGATACAGGGAGGGGTTATAGAGAGAGCTAGGAAGGGGAGCGAAGGTGGTGGGTAGGCGGGCGGTGGATCCAAGGGTTCCCGGGGTTCACCTGTGGTCGAAAGTAGGGGAAGTCAAAGGAAGTTTAGCTCAAGAGGAGAGTCAAGAGAGAAGAGTTTATTAGAGAGCATTACAGATACAGGGAATATAAAAAAAAGATGAAGATGTTTGTGTAGGGATACAATACACATTGTAAGAAAAATAAAGAAAACCATTAGCAAAGAAAAATCAAGGAAATGTTATACATGGAAATACCTGTGGGTCAAGGATGGAGTCTAGAACAGAAACCATTGCTATACAGAATAACTTCTTAAGTACGTAATAGCCAAGAGTGGAGACATGAGAGAATATCTCTAAGTCAGACATAAAACGAAATATGGTTAGAAGCTTAATCATCCCATTTAGCGTGGAAGTGCGGCATTGAATCACAAAGTGTATGAAACATACGCTCCATTGTCATGATGAAGTCAATAGGAGAGAGTATTTGAGAGAACAAAATATTGGAAGAGCTCCAGTTTAAAGCTTTTGACCACAGCCATGCTGCACAAAATAAGGGAGAGAGATCGGGGAGATAAGGGCAAATAAAAGACAAATTCAAATATATAGAATGACCTACTATGGAGGAGAAGATTTCCAAAAAATTTCCATTGGCTGAGAGCACAGATCGAGAGCCAGTTGGCTGCTAGTTTTCCAGTATGCTCGTCCGACAGAAGCTAGCCGAATTACGCTTCTGTCGGACAAGCTGCAACACACACACACGGTCTGAACGTCGGCCGGTTTTTATTGAACTCGCCAATGTCTCCCAACATTCGGCCTGTGCGTACTAGGCTGAAGTTAGAAGCTTATTGGCTATCATGCATAGCTGCACCAGATTCTGAGTGGGCCAGTTTTAGTAAATGTCCCCCTTAGTGTCAACGCTTTAAAGGATAGGGCTACTAACATTTTAAGAGGGGCCAGACCTTTATGGGTGACAGATTTGGACCAGAGATGGCCAGGTAGGTAATAAGGTAAAGCAGAAGCAGCTTCAAATTTGATGCAAGGCACTTTAGATTGATGGTGGCTTTTATCCTGGATTGCAGCTGCTCTTCTCTTATGCTACTGCATCTGATCTGGAGAACAAACCATTTGGTGAGTCAGCACCCAAGGCTGCAAGGCTGAGCTTGTGTGGTAGGCAACGCTGTATCCTGGCCTAGGCCAACAAGGCCCGGGCCTAGGGCAGCACATTGCAGGGGGTGCAGCACGGAAAGAGTCCCCGCCGGCTTGTGCTACACTGTTAGTGTAGCACCAGTCTTATGGGGCAGACTGGGCTGAGAGGCAAATTAGTCTAGCGCTCCCATAAAGCGGCCACACTGCTTCCGGTATGTGGGCGGCTGGCATTTTCACAATTGTGGCGGTGGTGGTGGTGGGTGGGGGGTAGCTGCTTCGAATTTTGACTGTCCTATCATCCTGGACCACAACCTTCCTCACTGTGCTATATGTTTTCTACTGCACCATTGGCATGGTTATATCTTCTTAGTCCTCCCCATATAATTATCAGAAATTTGTGCTTAAAGTAGAGTAGAACTATAGGCAACACTTTTTTTTCATTTTGGATAGAGTAAGGGAGGGTTATAACCCCTGTCAGTTTATTTTTTACCATCCCTGTCCCATTGCAGTCCCATTTCCCTTCACTTCCTGCCCCATAGCCAAACAGGAAGTGAGAGGAAATCTATACAAATTAAGGGAATCCATTGTCCCCCCACCCCAAGCCCTCAGAACTAGTGTCCCTACTCAAACATTTCAGGACGGGTCTTAAACAGCAAGGGGTGTGGCCTTGACAGGAAGGGGTGGGTCATATTTAAATCAGGGGGTGCACAAGTTTAGTCAGGCCTAGGGCAGCACAAAACCTAAATACACTACTGGTGGTAGGTGCATCTGTAGTGTAGTATCAAATCCTTCTCGTTTTGAAGTCTTAAAGTTTGTTTTCTTTAAAAAGCAGACATAATCTAAGTAGAAAAGCCTGTTGCCTGCCAGCATGCTGCAGAAAGGGTCCTCTGTTCTCTGCGTGGAAGCAATGGTTTCTCTGTAGAGATCTGGACTCTAACCCCAGAACTAGAGATCTGCAAATGAGAAACCCACATGATCTATTGATGGGAGAGCTGTAATTGTGCATGATGCAAAGAATAGAAGTGGAGCCGTTCAACTTCTAATGAGTACACACGAGCGGACTTCTTGTCGGACTGAACTCCAAAGGACTTTTCCGGAGTTCCGATGAAACGGACTTGCCTACACACGATCCCACCAAAGTCTGATCATTTTGAACGTGATGACGTACAACCGGACTAGAAAAGGAAATTCAATAGCCAGTAGCCAATAGCTGCCCTTGTGTTGTTTTCAGTTCCTCGGACTCGCATACAGACAAACGTTTTTTTCAATAGGAATCGAGTCCGTGAGAAAGATTTTGAAACGTGTTCTATTTCTAAGGTCCGTCAGATTTTTCGAAAGAGAAGGTCCGATGAAGCCCACACACGATCGGAATGTCCGACGGATTCGTTCCGTCTGACCTTTTCTGCCGGAAAGTTCGATCATGTGTACGTGGCATAAGAGTCCAAATTAGTTATTTTCAAGTTATCTGATACAAAATAAATCCACCTGCTCTCCTCTTTTGCATTTCACTCCATACGGAGCTTAGTCATAGTGGGCTCAGAGATGACACCATGACTAAGCTCTGGATGGAGTGAAACACGTAAGGTGGGAGCAGATGGTCTTATCTTATATTGGATAACTGGAAAAAAATGATTTTGGTCTCTTAGAAATTGAGCAGCTCCCCCTCTTTTTTTGCATCATAATTTTTTAAGCTGGTCCATGGAATGTTTGTTGCTGCCATCCTGTCAGTGCAGTGGTGGGTGTGAATGTAGAGAGGAGTATTTGGGTAGTGGGCATGTCGGATCTCTACAGAAAGACCACTGCTTTTGTGCAGAGAGTTATGCCACGTACACACGATCACATTTTCCAATGGGAAATGTTGGATGTGAGGTTGCTGGCGGTAAGTCCGACCGTGTGTACGCTCCATCGGACAATTGTTGTCGGACTTTCCACCAACAAATGTTGGCTAGCATGTCCTCAAATTTTCCGCCAACAAATGTGTGTTGTGCGACTTTCCGATTGTGTGTACACAAGTCCGTCGGACAAAAGTCCAAAGTACAAAAACGCATGCTCGGAAGCAGAAGCGGTCGGTCTTGTAAACTAGCGTTCGTAATGGAGAATTAACATTCGTGACGCGGCAAATTATGAAATCTGGAAATGCAGCGTACAATTCTCTTCTTCTTTAATAGGATAATAATGAAGCTGCTTTGCTGGTGATACTGATGGAGTTATTGCAAATTAATTTTCAAAGGCTTTTTTTTTCTAGTGATATCAAGAATAATATTATTATGCTTTTTTTTTATTTGGGCAAATTACCACAACACCATTATCTCGTAGTTTTTTAAGATCAAAGATACAACTATGTTGGTGTCCCTTGTCAATTTTACATTGTATTTTTTTAAAATATAATTGCCGACTCCCAAACTGTCATTTGAAGTAAAACACAAAGCCAAGTATTATTCTCCATCATTTTTTTATTGTGCATTAAAAAATTTTTTAAAAAAAATTAGACATGCTATCTGCCAATAGAAAATAACCAAAAAGTGCATTCTATGCATCCAAAAATATAGAAAATTTACCAAAGCAAATCATTATTATTCAACCAAACAAATAATGTCAAAGCAATAACTCCAAGGCCAATAATAAATAACATGTTATCTCTTCCGATTCCGCAACATATCTGGTTGACGAACGGCCGTTCAAAAACTAAAAAGCACGAAATGAAAAGCGATAAATGAAAAACGTGAAACAGAAAAGCGCGAATCAACACTCACCAAACTTCTACTAACACGAAATTAGCAGAAGGAGCCCAAAGGGTGGTGCTAAAGAGCTGAAAAAACATGTAGTACGTCACAATTGTTGGCCAACAATTGTGTGGCCGTGTGCATGCAAGACGAGTTTGAGCCAACGCCCTTCGGACAAAATTCCACGGTTTTGTTGTCGGAAAGTCTGATCGTGTGTACAAGGCTTAAGGGTTTTTTCTCGTCGACATATTTTCAGAAGACTTTTGCAGACCTTTTTATTTTGCCACACCTGGACTGTATTTAGTAGATTTAAACTGAATAAAGTTGGGCTTTATGGAGGCTGCTAAGGGTTAAAAAAAAAAAAACATATATCACTCTGTACTGCGTGGGTTTCAAAATGTACCACCCAGTCCCATAACAGGTTATCTGTGACAGTTTTATAAAAAGCAAAGCCCTTTATAAGTTCGCCCTTTACAGAGCACGATTTTGGAAACATCTGGGCCAGCAGATTGTATGACTACATGGGGTTACAGCTATTACGACTCAGAATTGATAGTGCTGTGAAAAAACAAAATAATTAGCTTGAAGTGTTGTTTACGGTATGAAATTGATATTTTGCAAACTAAACTAGAAATTGATACAAATGCAGAAAACTTATTTTGAAGAAATTACAACCTCAGATAATAAAGCAGACATTTTTATTGGATGTGACGCCGGATCCAGAGATGCAATCATTATATACGAAGCAGATAATTCAGCTCTCTTTCTCCACAACTGCAGGCATCAACACAGCTGTAAGAGGTTGGAGCTCAATATGTAAAGCTTTTTGATGCAAGATGATAACAGATGGGGGTAATTTTGGGATCTCCAATTTCCCTAACTCCTTCACTTACTACCCAACACCATAACCAAAAATTCTCCCTCTCTTCTCAGAATTCATTTGTAGGCAGCTGTAATTTAGTCTCCCTGCAAGGGCGGCGCTGTTCGGTGGACGCCGTGCAGAGAGGTTGGAGGACAAGGAGGAAACAGGTTCTGCCAAAGGAGTCATCAGGGGAGCAGCTGTCCGATTTGACGCTGCTGCCCTGTCTGACCTGGCAGCCATCTTTGATGAGGGCAGTGCATTCTGTGTAGTGGGTAGGTCGGGGACAGGTCTCCCGCTGGTTAGGGACAGCCAGATTTGCATAGAGTCAGGTTCCTGTGGAGAAGGGACAGGGCAGGGACTGTCACTGTGTCTCAAGTAGTAGCCTTCCTGAACCAGGGGCCCCATTCCTGGTCTGCCTTCCAGCTGCCTTCCTCGTCAGATGCTGTCAGGTCTCTACAGTATGCACCGACACCCCTTGCCTGGTTTATTGTACGTGTTCCGGTTTGGTGTAGCCATGTCTGCAGAATTAGCTGTTCTCTCTTTATATTACCATATACATATACATTGCTGCAACCAGTCTCCGTGTGAGATTCTTCCTTTGTAGGCAGTGAGTACAGACTTTTCTGGTGCCAACGTGGCCCTGGTTCCTAAAACTAAACCATAGAAATACAGAAAGCAAAGTCAGACCAAACCCGGATCAAAGAGACCAAGATCAATTTACTTGGTGAACAAGTTGTATAGGTACAGACAACGCGTTTCAGGGATAACAACATTCAAAACTGGTTATAATATAGATCTATGAAGGCTGTTTCTCTGAATCCTTCAAAGTAAGTGTTGAGCCCTTGTCGTGAACATCGTGCCAGCCATCAGGCTAGTGCACATGCACAAACACATGTACATAGAAGTGTAACTGCCCATGCATCATTGCACACAGGTATGAGCACTTGCAGATGAGGACATGCATAAAACATCCACTGCCGCCAATCGGGCTATTTAAACTTTAACTCTGCACAGACTCCTTGCTGAATGGTCTTTGGTTTGGCTCCTGTGTTTCTGATCCTGATACTCATTGTCACAGTCAGGAGTCAGGCTCGGAGACCAGTAGCTATACCAGTAGAGAGGCTCCCACCAACCAGCAGGATAAATTTAAAAACAGCTCACCATGGCAGATGACATGAGCCCACTGGAGGTGCAGGGTTTCAACACTGGCCGATATTCAACCAGAGCTCCTGATGGTGGAGATGGGTTTTGCTGCATGTTAGTACCAGGTCATGGTCCTCAGGATCGCCCCACCAGGAGGTGAGCAAGCTGGGGTCCACTAGCAGATAGAGAGGGTAGGTGTCACGTACCTGGTAGGTTGTGAGCCTGAAGTGCAGGAAGCGACCTCCCTTACAGCTCCCACTCCCGTTCCCCTGGAATGGAGACAGAGGGCCAGGAGTGAAGAGTGGTATGGGTGCCTGGCAGGATCAACAGTGGCTGAAGGTCCAGTAGTGGTGGCACCCTCTGGAGTCAGTAGCCTGAGGAGTAGACTGGAAACAGAGACTGGAATGCTGGGCTGGAACACAGCAGAAGGTAGCCTGGAACACTGGGCTGGAACACAGCAGAAGGTAGCCTGGAACACTGGACTGGAACACAGCGGAAGGTAGCCTGGAACGCTGGACTGGAACACAGCAGAAGGTAGCCTGGAACGCTGGACTGGAACACAGCAGAAGGTAGCCTGGAACGCTGGGCTGGAACCAGGAACAACAGCAGGCAACAGCAGACTGGAAGCTGGACTGGAACCGGGAACAACAGCAGGTAATAGCAGACTGGAAGCTGGACTGGAACCAGGAACAACAGCAGGCAATAGCAGACTGGAAGCTGATGAACACAGCGGAGGGTCAACAAGCCGGTAGTCAGTAACGTTCAGACAGCAGAGGTACCAGGGGTAATGCAGAGGGATGGTCAGGCAAGCCAAGAGGGTCTGGTGCAGGCAGATAGCAGGATCGTCAAAACAGGAAGCCGGGTCAGATAACAGGAAACACAGATCAGATCAGGTAACACTCACAGAACGCTGTAGAGCAGACAGCAGGGATGGAGTGTGCCAGGCAGGTTTAAATAGCCCGCCTGACACCAGCGGGAGTGCGCGCGCGCGTGCCCGTGCGTAACCGCACCCGTGAACGCGCGCGCATGCGCAATGGGACCCGTGGCCGGGTTCTCGTGCGCCTGGGACGCTGATTACTGGCAGGATCTTCGTGACATTGCCCCCCCCCCAAGGGGCAGCCTCCGGATGCCCCTTTGAAAAAATTTCTCTGGATGGGCTGTTTTAAAGGCTTGTAACAGGTTTTCAGCATGAATATTATCCTCTGGCTCCCAAGAATTCTCCTCTGGACCAAACCCCTTCCACTTTATTAAGAATTGATCTTGGTTACCTCTTTTCCTGTGGTCCATGATAGCCTCCACCTCGAATTCCTCTTCCCCATCTACCAGGATTGGATCAGGAGGATCCGTACTTCGACCTGGAAATGGGTTAGTAATAGATGGTTTGAGCAAGGATACATGAAAAACTGGATGTACCTTTAGTGAATCCGGGAGTTCAAGTTCATATGCAACTTCATTAATTCTCCTTTTAACAGGAAATGGTCCAAGAAACTTGGGACCCAATTTCTTGGAAGGGCAGGCCAACTTAAGGTTTATGGTGGACAACCATACCTGATCTCCAGGTGCAAGTAAGAGCTCACCTCGCCTCTTTTTATCGAAGATTGCTTTGTTGTACTCCTGGGTTCTGGTCATGGTGTCCTGTAAAATTTGGTTGTTAGAGGTAAAGAAATTCAATTTCTCCTGGACTGCGGGTACTGTGCATTCTGGAAGAGAGTTTGGTAAAAATGAGGGGTGGAAACCATAATTCGCAAAAAACGGAGTTTGCTTGATAGCAGAATGAATAGAATTATTATAAGCGAATTCAGCCAATGGTAAAACAGCAATCCAATTATCTTGGGCAAAGGAAGAAAAACAGCGCAAATATTGTTCAAGGGTCTGGTTTGTTCTTTCTGTTTGCCCATTAGTCTGGGGGTGGTAAGCCGATGAAAATGAGAGTTCAATGTCCAAGGTTTTACACAAAGCCCTCCAGAATCGAGAGGTAAATTGTACCCCTCGATCTGAAACGATGTTAACTGGTACCCCATGGAGCCTGACGACCTCTTTAATGAATGCTTGTGCTGTTTCTGTAGCTGAAGGGGTACCCTTCATTGGGACAAAGTGCGCCATCTTCGACAACCGGTCCACTATGACAAAGATTGAAGTGAAACCCCCGGCCGGGGGTAGTTCTACAATAAAATCTATTGAGAGCATTCTCCAGGGTCTATCTGGGACAGGCAAGGGTTTTAGTAGACCCCATGCCTTTGTTTTGTGCCCCTTGTTCCTAAGGCAGGTGGTACAGGACTCTACAAACTCTTTACAATCCTTGCGCAGCTGAGGCCACCAGAAGGTGCGCTGAACCAAATCAGTGGTCTTAGCTACACCGAAATGCCCAGCCAGCGCATGATCGTGACAAAGCTCTAGTACTGGAACTCGTAATGTTTCAGGGATAAAGATCCTACTCTCATGCCACAATAACCCGTCCTTGGCCTGAAGCTCTGTTTTAATGGAAGATTCTATTTCTGCGGAGGCCTGTTTAATCTGGGAAAGCAGGTTTCCCTGAAGTAGAAGAAAGTTCCCTGGAGACAAAATGGTGTCTGGAGGGGAAATCTCTTGAGGTTTGTGAAACATCCTAGACAGGGCGTCAGGTTTGGTATTCTTGGAACCAGGACGGTAAGAGACATGAAAGGAGAACCTGGAGAAAAAGAGAGCCCACCTGGCCTGACGTGGTTTCAACCTCTTTGCAGACCTCAAATACTCCAGGTTCTTATGATCTGTAAAGATTAAAACTGGATGAGCGGCACCCTCCAACAGATAGCGCCACTCCTCCAATGCCGACTTGATTGCCAACAACTCTCTGTCACCTACATCATAATTTCTCTCTGCCGTGGATAATTTACGAGAAAAGAAAGCCACAGGATACAGCAGGGCTTTGGTTCCCTGTCTTTGGGATAATACTGCTCCCACAGCAATTTCAGATGCATCCACTTCTAGAATAAATGGCAGAGAGGAATCTGGATGCTTCAGTACAGAGGCGGAGGCGAAAAGGCCCTTGAGAGTCTCAAAAGCTTTTTGAGCCTCGGCCGACCAATGGAAGCGTGTACCCTGTTTGGTAAGCTGTGTGATGGGTGCAATGATGGCTGAGAACCCCTTAATAAATTTGCGATAAAAATTAGCGAATCCAACGAATCGCTGGATTCCTTTCTTATCAGTCGGGACTGGCCAATCTAGAACGGCCGTGACCTTCTGGGGGTCCATTTTAATGCCCTTACTGGAGATGACTAACCCTAAAAATGGAATACTTTCCTGTTCGAATTCACATTTTTCAGCCTTTGCATATAGACCGTGTTGTCGAAGTCGGCCCAATACACTTCTGACGTGCCTGCGATGGGATTCAAGGGAACAAGAGAAAATCAATATGTCGTCTAGATAGACGATGACAAACAGATCTAAAAAGTCACGTAACACATCATTAATAAAGTATTGAAATGTGGCAGGGGCATTACACAGGCCGAAAGGCATCACGAGGTACTCAAAATGTCCATAACGGGTACGAAAAGCAGTCTTCCATTCGTCTCCATCCCTGATACGAACTAAATTGTAGGCCCCACGGAGATCAAGTTTGGTGAATATGGTAGCCGTCCCCAGTCTCTGAAACAACTCGGGTACTAAGGGGAGAGGGTACCGATTCTTCACAGTAATTTTGTTTAGGTCGCGGTAATCCACACACGGCCTGAGGGTCTTATCTTTCTTCTGCACGAAGAAGATGCCTGCACCTGCGGGGGACGTAGATGGACGAATGAAGCCTCTTTTGAGATTTTCATCAATGTATTCCTTCAATGCCCCTTGCTCCACCTCAGTCAGGGGAAATATTCTTCCAAAAGGAATCTCAGCACCAGGGAGTAAAGAAATCACGTAGCCCACCTTTGTAGCCTCCAGGGAAAAGGTACGTGGCTGAAGAGCAAAAAACAGTTTGCAGGAGTTGCGGAAGGCTCTGAACTTATGGCGATTTCCAAAGAAACGTTCAGGTGTGGGAATCTTAGGTTCCGGGGGGAGCATCACCACCGTTGAGGAAGGCCCAACTGAAGGAGCAGGAGCAGAGGTAACTCCCTGGGCCCCAATGGGGTTAGACAGGGTTAACACTCGTTCCTCCAGTCTGGTGTATCCTTGCTGCAGATTCTTGACTGCTTCAGTCAATCCTGTCAGGTGTGCACAGAGTTCCTCCATGGGAGACGTTCCCTGCTCAGGCTCAGACATGGCTGTCTGCTACTGTCACGTACCTGGTAGGTTGTGAGCCTGGAGTGCAGGAAGTGACCTCCCTTACAGCTCCCACTCCCGTTCCCCTGGAATGGAGACAGAGGGCCAGGAGTGAAGAGTGGTATGGGTGCCTGGCAGGATCAACAGTGGCTGAAGGTCCAGTAGTGGTGGCACCCTCTGGAGTCAGTAGCCTGAGGAGTAGACTGGAAACAGAGACTGGAATGCTGGGCTGGAACACAGCAGAAGGTAGCCTGGAACACTGGACTGGAACACAGCAGAAGGTAGCCTGGAACGCTGGACTGGAACACAGCAGAAGGTAGCCTGGAACGCTGGGCTGGAACCAGGAACAACAGCAGGCAACAGCAGACTGGAAGCTGGACTGGAACCGGGAACAACAGCAGGTAATAGCAGACTGGAAGCTGGACTGGAACCAGGAACAACAGCAGGCAATAGCAGACTGGAAGCTGATGAACACAGCGGAGGGTCAACAAGCCGGTAGTCAGTAACGTTCAGACAGCAGAGGTACCAGGGGTAATGCAGAGGGATGGTCAGGCAAGCCAAGAGGGTCTGGTGCAGGCAGATAGCAGGATCGTCAAAACAGGAAGCCGGGTCAGATAACAGGAAACACAGATCAGATCAGGTAACACTCACAGAACGCTGTAGAGCAGACAGCAGGGATGGAGTGTGCCAGGCAGGTTTAAATAGCCCGCCTGACACCAGCGGGAGTGCGCGCGCGCATGCCCGTGCGTAACCGCACCCGTGAACGCGCGCGCATGCGCAATGGGACCCGTGGCCGGGTTCCCGTGCGCCTGGGACGCCGATTACTGGCAGGATCTTCGTGACAGTAGGGATCAAGCAGAAGCATAGTTGGCAAACAGGCCAAAGGTTGGTAACAAGTGGTTGCAGGTTGGGATCAAGCGAGAGCATAGTCAAGGAACAGCCAAAGGTCAGTAACAAGTGATAGCGAAGAGCGAGATATTGGCTGGAGAGCGCACAATAATCTGGCAAACAGGAAGTGCAAAGGCATGGCTTAAATTGTAAGTTCACAAGAAACGAGGTTCAAGGAAAGATTGTTCATGGGATTGTCCGGGAGCTGTGCAACATCTCAAGTGACTTAGCAAGAAGAGGTACTGCCAGACACAGCAGAGGTTGCAGGTTCAGATTTAGGTCCTGACACAAATTTTTTATTTCAACTTCCACCTGTCCTGCTTGTAATCTTATATTTGTTGTCTCTCCCCATTATTGACCTCGGCCTGAAATACTGACCACGCTGTTGCCCATTGAATTCATACCTTGATGCCCACACATTGCCGACCCTTGCCTCTCTGACTCTGATCTTGCCTACAACTTGGTGCCTTCTACCTGAGCTGTTACTAGACTTCGCTCTGGACTCGACTTCACTGTTAACTGAACTTGGCCCATCCATGGTGTACCGGCAGCTGTACCCCTGCTAATTTGATTCCAGCCCACAGTGTCTGCACCCTGGCACTTGTGCCTATCCATTGCCCCATGAAGCCCCTCTTTCAACTTCCAAGGGTGCTCAGACGGGACTGTACAAGAGGCCACCCTCGTTATCTCAGGCTCCCCATACAGATACATGACAGCCCTGATGAAAGGGGAGCGTTGCTGACTCCGAAAACTTGTTGAATGTATCTAGTTTACTATAGAACTATATACAAAAAGTTAAAATGATCTTGGACTCTTTTATCCGGTTTTGGTCTTGGGTTCCTTTCTGTATTTCTTAGGTCTGAGCTACTGTTGGGTGCTCGTGGAGGGAAGTCTTACTGTGTGGGAGCCTCATTGTCAAAGCTAGTGAGCTTGTTTGAAGTATTTCTTCATATGACTTTATGTCCAGGTCTGATATTTCCTAGCGCCTTTGAATATTTTGTCCCAGGTTCCTAAGCCATCGGCCACCTCTGGTCCCACCACTGCAAGGTAAATGATCTTTTTTAAATTTTATTTCAATGGTTGCAGATGTGTAAAGTCTGCTATATCTTCCTGAATGTGGCTATCTGACTTTCTCACTGTGTGTGTGTTATACAAAGTAAGATATATGTGAATCCATCAGAGCTGACTGCTCCCGGCATCGGGCAAAGGCTCTGTATACGTCTCCCAATAATTAAAGTCTCTGGCATTTCTAAGAACTTAAAGTTAATTTCAGCTTTCAATCAACATGTCATTAATTTACTGAAGGAAACTGAACAAGTAGTAAACTGTGACCTGTTTTCCATTAATTATGGGGCTGGGAGGTGAGCGATGGCTCAATAAAGACATTTCGAGTGGGCAAAGGTCAATCACCGACATAGCCGGAATGTCTCTGCAATAACCTTACCTTTAACTAAATATATGGGCATTATTAAAGCTGAACTCCAGGATACGTTTATATTGTTAAATCTGTTGGGCTATATGTTTTCTTTCTTGAATCTTGCTGTGCTTTGTGTATTTCTTCCAGAACAGTGCAGTAGTCCAGTGTGAACTTTTCCTTCCGGTAATAGACTGGCCACTGCTACTCCATCCCCTTGTGCAGGGTGACTGGTCTTGTCGCCACCCCCCCCCCTCCTGTAGCATTCTATAGGCAGCCTGTAGTGGGTGGAGCTGCTGAGCCCCTCCCACAGTCTCTGATTTTTTCATAGGCTATGTACAGCACAGTGATGATGTCACTACTTGTTTATAAGGTAATATTTGGATTTGCGAAGGCATTTGGTGCACGCAAAGTTGATGTATACAGAATATATTTAAATGAATGCCCTGAGTTCAGATTTTAACCTTTTCTGAGTGACCCTTTATATTTGGAGATTAAGTAAAAAAATAAGATGGTCCAATAACCACTTCCTGCATGTAATCTGTAAAAAAAAAAATTGTAGGTGCTAGGAATATGCTTATAAAAATTTCCCTGTTAGGACCTGGATCTGAACCCAGGACCACTGCAGAGTCTGGCAGTTGTTCTTCTTGCTGAGCCACTTGAGATGATGGGCGATGCCCTTCCTGGTCCCTTGGACAAACTTCCTTTCTATTTTGCCTCTGGTGAACTTTGAACATCTTGCTCCACCCATGAAATTCATATTTAAGCCATGTCTTTGCACTTCCTGTTTGCCATATTATTGTGCTCTTCTCCAGTCAATATCTTGCTCCTTATGCTCCTACTCCTATCTGTATCCTCATTACCATTTGTTACCAACCTTTGCCTTATTCCTTGACTAATTCCAACCTGCAGCCATTTGTTACAGACCTTTGGCTTGTTCCTCAGCTACACTTTCACTTGTTCCTAACCTGCAACCACTTGTTACTGACCTTTGGTTTGTTTACTGACTACGCTTCTGCTTGATCCCTTCCTGCTATATCTGCTACTGCACCCCGGCTTTCTCACCTCCTGCTGGGGCGATCCTGAGGACCGCAACCTGACACTAGCATACAGTGAAAACCCATCTCCACCATCAGGAGCTCTGGTGAAGACCAGTTAGTGCTTAGACTCCACGGCTCATGTCAGCCTGAGTCACTTGCCAGGGGAATCTGTTTGTGTATTTATCCTGTTAGAATTTGGTTGAGCTTTTCTGCTGCTATAGCCACTGGCCTCCCAGCCTGACCCCTGATTGTGACAATCCCCTTTGAGAGCCATCATATGACACTTTGCTCTGCTGGTGGTCCTCAATCTCGACCAAGACTGATAGTTTATGTCCCCACTGATAATTGGGAGTTATTTAGCATGGCTCCTGATCATGTGAGGTTGGATGTCTTTCAACATTGGGAGGATACATGCAAGTCTCTCTTCCTGTGTGGCATCTTGTCCCCATGTTGTGCGACAAGGGCCTCATCCTCAAATCCTGCTTCCCCCAAAAGGGATGTGGGGTTTGTGATGTGGAACTATAATAGGGGTCTCTCATATATTCACCCCTCCATGGGAATGCCAGCAACAAATAAAGACACTTACATCATGAACACGTCCTTTATTGTTAATAAACAAATGTAGCTAATCTTTGGAAAAGAATAAATGTAGCCAACCTGTCTTTAAGGGGCGTCTAGTAAATTTACCTTTCGTGGGTAGTAGTTTGCCTGGGACAATTTGTAGCTTCTCATTTGGCTTATCCCCATTTTCTTTTTTGTGCTGCCGAGTCTTTATGTCCCTTCTGTCTACTAGACGTCCTCTGACGAAGGCAATGATGAGACGCGCCAGGGCGTGACCACGCAGCAACCCACGCCTGTCGAATCCCCTGCTTGCCTTTCCCGGGAACACTGCGATAGCAGTAAGAGGTACATCAGCAGGGAACGACTACATAAGTAGACTTGACTTATGCCTTTTAATATTTGTTTTATTGTAAGTGTACATCTATAAGGTATTATTTAATAAACACACCTTCCAATACTGGATTACGCTATGTGCACCTTTGTTTTTTTGCTTGTGACGAGCAATATTTAGATGGAGGTATGCAGTGATTGCTGAATACAGCCACCTCACACCCGCTTACCAATCCAGCAACATCGGATGGAGACACAGAGTTTTGCTGACAACAACTACCTAAAGATATGCTTTTAACCCAGTAATATCTGGTAAGTGAACTACCTTTGGGGGATTGCTATACAAGCCATGTGGTGAAGGGGAATCGTCCGGATCAATAATCTGCAAGGAATTCTTTTTTCTTGTTCTTTGAGTGGACAATCTTTCATTTCACATTTGGCTATTTTCACTGTCAAAGTGGACTGTGTATCAATTTTAAAGACTTTCTGATTATTCAAGCGCTTTTAATATTAAAATATTTATTTAGACATATTTTTGATATACTAGTAGCTTCTTGCAGTACTGCATGCTGGGATAGGCTATAAAAGCTTGTGGATGTGCCTGATAAGCCACTTTCTCCTGGGCTTTGGCGTTGGGAGGATGTGTGCAAGTGTTTGTTCTGTGTAAGCCTGAATCCTATGGGACCCACCACAAAATTATTTAGGCTGATTTGCCTGGTCAAGGAGGGTATGCTTTCCAAGATGGAAGAACCTGCAGGAGGAGGATCGGTTTCCACCCTCGGGGAATCCTGGCACTCCCTTGGACTAATGGAGCCTGGAAGCCCTTGTTGCTAATGGAGACCTAACTCTAAACCTCTTTTCCTGTTACATAGTTAAATAGTTGGTCAGGTTGAAAAAAAGACACAAGTCCATTTAATTCAACCAATAAATGAATAAATAAAAATCATACAATCTCATATACACAATCCTAGATCCACAGTTGATCCAGAGGAAGGCAAATAACTCCATCAAAGCATGATCCAATTTGCTACAACAGGGGAAAAAATTCCTTTCTGATCCCCTGAGAGGCAGTGAGATTTTCCCTGGATCAACTTTACCTATAAATGTAGTACCCAGTTATTATATGTACATTTAGCAAGAATCCAGGCTTTTTTGAACGCAATCTACTGAGCTGGACAGAACCACCTCTGGAGGGAGTCTATTCCACATTTTTATAGCTCTTACCGTTAAGAAACCTTTCCGTATTTGGAGATGAAATCTCTTTTCCTCTAGATGTAAAGAGTGCCCCCTTGTCCTCTGTGATGACCTTAAAGTGAATAAATCAACACCAAGTTCACTTTATAGACCACTTATGTATTTATACATGGTGATCATATCCTCTCTTAATCTCCTCTTCTCAAGAGAGAATAAATTCAGTTCCTCCAATCTTTCCTCATAGCTGAGCTCCTCAATGCCTCTTATCAGTTTGGTTGCCCTTCTCTGCACTTTCTCCAGTTCCCCAATGTCCTTTTTGAGAACTGGTGCCCAAAACTCACTTTGGAAACCGCAACTTGGCATTGCACGCAATTATTAAGCTTATGATCTACCAAAACCTCCAGATCCTTCTCCACTATGGATTCCCCCTGTTGTACTCCCCCTAGCAGGCATGCACTGGCCATCGGGACTACCGGGAGTTTCCCGGTGGGCAGATGGCTCAGTGGGCCGCTTTCAGTGACAGCTCCTGTCTGTGCTGACTCTGATGGTCCGCATCCGGAGTGTCACTCACTGTGTGCTGCCTCCCTGTGTATAATTGCTGCTGTGCAGTGCAGTGTGCAGGGCACAGTCCGTCTGGGCAGCGCTGTGTGTGCACGATTCGTATTGGTGGCTGCAGGGAGGGAGAGACACAGACACACTGCAACTTTCCTGTCCGTATACCATCCTGGCCTGTCCAAATACCACCCTAGCCTGTCCGTATACTACCCTAGACTGTCCATATACCACCATAGCCTGTCCGTATACCATCCTAGCCTATCCGTATACCATCCTAGCCTGTCTGTATACCACCCTAGCCAGTCCATATACCACCCTGGCCTGTCCATATACCAACCTAGCCTGTCCGTATACCACCCTAGCCTCACCGTATACTACCATGGCCTGTCTGTATACCACCCTAGTCTGTTCGTAAACCATCCTAGCCTGTCCGTATACCACCCTGGCCTGTCCAAATACCACCCTAGCCTGTCCATATACCACCATAGCCTGTCCGTATACCATCCTAGCCTGTCGGTATACCATCCTAGCCTGTCTGTACACCATCCTAGCCAGTCCATATACCACCCTGGCCTGTCCAAATACCAACCTAGCCTGTCCGTATACCACCCTAGCCTCACCGTATACTACCATGGCCTGTCTGTATACCACCCTAGTCTGTTCGTAAACCATCCTAGCCTGTCCATATACAGTACCACCCTAGCCTGTCCGTATACCACCCTGGCCTGTCCAAATACCACCCTAGCCTGTCTGTATACCACCCTAGCCTGTCTGCATACCACCATGGCCTGTCTGTTTAGCACCCCAGTCTGTCCGTATACCACCCTAGCCTGTCCGTATACTACCCTAGCCTGTCCATGTACTACTCTAGCCTGTACATGTACTACCCTAGCTTGTCTGCGCTGCCATAATGCCATCAAAAGCTACGGGGTCCTGGGTGACGTCATTGTCCAAATATGGTCATCATGACCATATCTGGTCAATGACATCACCAGGGATCCTCCAGCTACTTGGTTTACATTTTAGCAGTCGGGTATTTGCACAAATGGACTGACCAAATATGGGCAGTTTATTCGATGGCTCGCCAAACTGTGAACAAATTGGGTTCAGGCCAAATGAAAGCTCGTCCTTACTCCTGGTAAGTTCAGTTTTTTTATTTCAAATATTTTTATTGGTTTTATATGAAGTACAGTATATGAGCATATATATATATATACAGTGCAATCTTACATATCGAGTACTGCTACAATAACTGTAAGAGAAGTTGAGAAAGAACGTGGAAGTATATTTCCATGCTATGTTACATTATAATACTACACTTAAAGTTTTCAACTTTCACCAAGAGAACTATATGGGTGAATGGGTTACATCAGTTTTTTTTTTCATGTTGAAGTCACTCGTCTTGCATATACAGCTAATTTTATTATAATATCTTTTCATCTAACTTAGCAACAATAAGAGAATCCACAGAAGTTCGAACTTTGACCTGTCAGTATTATCGCACCCAACTGTTTTTTCTCCCAGTATAGGAAGAGCAGATTGTGAGCTCAATATAAAGTGTTTGCTTTCCATTCATTGTGGTGAACTGTGAATCCCACCAATGCTTTATTCCAATTGCTTTGTTTAGTCTCTTGCAGTAAAGGACGCACGTTCTCTGCTCAGAAACTAAAGAGTACATTACATACATTGAAGCCTAATGTTCCCTAATGAAAACAGTACAGAGACCTTCAGAGGAAATCTCGGGGAAAAACATCTGACCCCTGCTATTCACCAGAATGTATAAAAAGGGACTTTTTAATGCTGTATACCATGAGGATGTGAATGAATAAATCAGAACAGTGCCTTGTAGTGAAGGCCTGTTTGCCTGGGTTTTGCTGCCGCTACAATGTACATTATATTTTATAACATAAGAATGTTGTGTGAAATGGGTTTACTGCATTTATTTTATGAAGCCATTTATTTGTCCTGTTTCAGGAAATGCACATTGTTGCAACAAGCCAGATTCAAACCTAGTTGCTTAGGAATGCTCTTTTTTTTTCCCCACACGTTACTGTGCACTGTTACGCAACCCATACTAGATGAATGGACTAGCCCTCACCTCAGGGGCTGAGAGATCGGACGTGCACCTCTTCTGGCGGCATACCGCATTGCCACACCAACGTTGAATGAATGAAGGATTTGTATAGCGCTACAAATGCGAACTGAATCACTTCAAGGCGCTTGATCCGTCCTGAGTTGTCCTGCTTCTTAGAAGAGGTGAGTCTTGAGCTTTTTTCTGAAGGCCTGATGGTTTTCTTCCATGCGGATGTTAATGGGCACAGCCCACCTCAGTTGGCAAGGTGTATTGGGGTGCTATTCAGGACAAATGGCACCGCATGGTACCATCGCAAGTAGCAAGTGGTGCCTTGTGTATGTGTGTGTGTGTATACTAATATACTGTAACAGGGCTTTGCCCTGCCTCTGTGTGAAAAGGAATGCTGTCAACTAGGATTCTCATCCAGGCAGGTTGAGGGGCTTCAGCGTGCTTTTGTCATTCAGAAGAAACTGTCTTTTCAGTTTCCTCATAGGTTGGTAAAATCCAGTTTGGGACCTAGAGCCCGGAGATTTTGTAGAGATTTGGGAGGGATGAAATCTACGGTCTTGGGTCCTGGTTTTTGAGAACCACCAGCACACTAATTGGTCAGGTGTGTGCTGGGCTTTTAGAGGAGACCTGACTAGGGTTGTTGGCTCCACCCCGACAGACAGAGGAGGTCTCTGCCAAGGAGTCAGGAGGGATCCACCCAGGAGAGAGGTGGGAGCCAGAGCAGCAAGGGGCTGCTAAGTGTATGGACCACATTTTTGTGAAAGGATGACCTTTATGAGATATAGAAAGGCCTGAAGAGTAGGGTCAAAGCCACAGTGCTGTATGTGTAAGCCAGGGGGCTGATGGTCCATTGTTTTCTAAACCCTTGTGAGGGAAACAACTCTTCAAAACTCTTTTTCCAGCCCCAGACTTCACCTCTCCTACACTGAAAACAAATGAAAAAGTGACATTTTATTGGAATATTGATTTTAATTTCTGAACTTTCTTTAAATAAAATTGGGCAAGAAAAGCCCCTAATATAAATAAATATTTTATTCTATCTTTTCATGTGACAACACTGAAGAAGCGTTTCAGCGTGAGGACCACATTGTACAGTATCTCACAAAAGTGAGTACACCCCTCACATTTTTTGTAAATATTTTCTTCTAACTTTTCATGTGAAAACACTGAAGAAATGACACTTTGCTACAATGTAAAGTAGTGAGTGTACAGCTTGTATAACAGTGTAAATTTGCTGTCCCCTCAAAATAACTCAACACACAGCCATTAATGTCTAAACCGCTGGCAACAAAAGTGAGTACACCCCTAAGTGAAAATGTCCAAATTAGCCATTTTCCTTCCCTGGTGTCACGTGACTCGTTAGTGTTACAAGGTCTCAGGCGTGAATGGGGAGCAGGTGTGTTAAATTTGGTGTTATCACTTTCACTCTCTCATACTGGTCACTAGAAGTTCAACATGGCACCTCATGGCAAAGAACTGAGGATCTGAAAAAAAGAATTGTTGCTCTACTTAAAGATGGCCTAGGCCAGTGATGGCGAACCTTGGCACCCCAGATGTTTTAGAACTACATTTCTCATGATGCTCAAGTACACTGCAGAGTGCAAGAGCATCATGGGAAATGTAGTTCCAAAACATCTGGGGTGCCAAGGTTCGCCATCACTAGCCTAGGCTATAAGAAGATTGCCAAGACCCTGAAACTGAGCTGCAGCATGGTGACCAAAACCATACAGCAGTTTAACAGGACAGGTTCCACTCAGAATAGGCCTCGCCATGGTCGACCAAAGAAGTTGAGTGCACGTGCTCAACATCATATCCAGAGGTTGTCTTTGGGAAATAGACCTATGAGTGCTGCCAGCATTGCTGCAAAGGTTGAAGGGGTGGGGGGTCAGCCTGTCAGTGCTCAGACCATACGCCGCAAACTGCATCAAATTGGTCTGCATGGCTGTCGTCCCAGAAGGAAGCCTCTTCTAAAGATGATGCACAAAAAAGCCTACAAACAGTTTGCTGAAGACAAGCAGACTAAGGACATGGATTACTGGAACCATGTCCTGTGGTCTGATGAGACCAAGATAAACTTATTTGGTTCAGATGGTGTGAAGCGTGTGTGGTGGCAACCAGGTGAGGAGTACAAAGACAAGTGTGTCTTGCCTACAGTCAAGCATGGTGGTGGGAGCAGTGGCGGAATTTCCAGGGTCGCAACAGTTGCAGCTGCGACTGGGCCCGGCATTCAGCCACTGTGGGGGGGCCCAGCGGGGTTGATCTTCACACACACGACTCTGAGCGGAGATCGTGTGTCATAGATTAATAGCACAGAGAGACTCCGGCGGCATTAATGTTCTATTTGTCTGTCCTCTCTGGCAGAGATGAGAGAGGAGGACACACAGCTGATCTCACTGCTCCCCCTTCTCCCCCCTCCCCTCTCCTCTGTGCTCTGCGGGCAGTCAAGTGTGAAGCTAAAGAGCTCACATTTCCCGCGGAGCACACAGGAGAGGGGAGGGGGGAGAAGGGGGAGCAGTGAGATCAGCTGTGTGTTCTCTCTCTTATCCATGCCAGAGAGGACCGACAAATAGAACATTAATGCCGCCGGTGTCTCTGTGCTATTAATCTATGACACACGATCTCCGCTTAGAGCTGTGCTGTCCTGAGAAGGCAGACAGCACTGATAGAAATTAATAGCAGGGACTGATGAGCACTAATAGAAGGCACTGATGAGCACTGATAGAAGGCACTGATGAGCACTGATAGACGGCACTGATGAGCACTGATAGAAGGCACTGATGAGCACTGATAGAAGGCACTGATGAGCACTGATAGAAGGCACTGATAGAAGGCACTGATGAGCACTAATAGAAGGCACTGATGAGCACTGATAGACGGCACTGATGAGCACTGATAGAAGGCACTGAGAGAAGGCACTGATGAGCACTAATAGAAGGCACCGATGAGCACTAATAGAAGGCACTGATGAGCACTAATAGAAGGCACTGATGAGCACTGATAGATGGCACTGATGAGCACTGATAGAAGGCACCGATGAGCACTGATAGAAGGCACCGATGAGCACTGATGAGCACTGATAGAAGGCACTGATGAGCACTGATAAACGGCACTGATGAGCACTGATAGAAGGCACTGATGAGCACTGATGAGCACTGATAGAAAGCACTGATGGGCACTGATAGAAGGCACTGATGGACACTGATAGAAGGCACTGATGGGCACTGATAGAAGGCACTGATGGGCACTGATAGAAGGCACTGATGAGCACTGATAGGCCACATTGATGAGCACTGATAGGCAGCACTGATAGGAGGCACTAATGTGCACTGAAAGGCTGCACTGATAGGTGGCACTGATAGGTGGTACTGAGGAACACTGATAGGCAGAACTCAGGCAGTATTGATGGGCTTTGATGGACAGAATTGAAGAGTACTGATAGGTGGCACTGATGGACGCAGTTAGGTGGCATTAATGAGCACTGATAGGTGGTGCTGATAGGCAGAATTGATGGGCACTAATAGGCAGTTTTAATGAGCACTGATAGGTAACACTTGTAGGTGGAAGTGATGAGCACTGATAGGCGGCACTGATGGGCACTGATGATTGGGGCACTGATTATCAGTGTAAACAATTTATTGACATTCTTGACAGTTAATGGCAGTCCTTTCCTAACACAAACACAGCGTGTGAGGAAAGGGCTGTGGATAACCAGTCTGTTTACATGTGATCAGCTGATCACATGGTAAAGGGCCGATGTGATTGCGCTGGATGCATGTCCAAGGGGTCATGTGGGAAGCACTTTTGGGAGGATGTCCATGGACACCCTCCCAAAATTGGAAGCCGGGGCTCGGGTGGAAGGGGGGCCCATCATGGTTTCTTGCACCGGGGCCCTGAAGGTTCTAGTTACACCTCTGGGTGGGAGTGTCATGGTCTGGGGCTGCATGAGTGCTGCCGGTACTGGGGAGCTACAGTTCATTGAGGGAACCATGAATGCCAACATGTACTGTGATATACTGAAGCAGAGCATGATCCCCTCCCGACTGGGCCACAGGGCAGTATTCCAACATAATAACGACCCCAAACACACCTCCAAGATGACCACTGCTTTGCTAAAGAAGCTGAGGGTAAAGGTGATGGACTGGCCAAGCATGTCTCCAGACATAAACCCTATTAAGCATCTGTGGGGCATCCTCAAATGGAAGGTACAGGAGCGCAAGGTCTCTAACATCCACCAGCTCCGTGATGTCATCATGGAGGAGTGGAAGAGGACTCCAGTGGCAACCTGTGAAGCTCTGGTGAACTCCATGCCAAGAGGGTTAAGGCAGTGCTGGAAAATAATGGTGGCCACAACAAAATTTTGACACTTTGGGCCCAATTTGGACATTTTCACTTAGGGGTGTACTCACTTTGTTTTAGTCATTAATGGCTGTGTGTTGAGTTATTTTGAGGGTACAGCAAATTTACACTGTTATACAAGCTGTACACTCACTACAGTACTTTACATTGTAGCAAAGTGTCATTTCTTCAGTGTTGTCACAGGAAAAGATAGAAGAAAAGATATGCAAAAATGTGAGGGGTGTGCTCACCTTTGTGAGATACTGTACGAAGAATGAAGGCAGTTCTGAAGGCAAAAGGGGGTCCAACCCGGTACTAGCAAGGTATACCCCAAAAAAGTGGCCGGTGAGTGTATATATGTAAAGCACTGCATAAACTGACAGTGCTGTAATAAATATATTAAATAAAATAGAGTTGTGTTTGTCATGGTCAGGTTTGAAGACCAGTAGCTATAGCAGTAGAGAGGCTCCCACTGATCAGCAGGATACAAGCAGGTCACCCTGGAGGATGATGCAGGCTCATCCAAGGTGGGGGGTCTAAGCACTAACCGGTATTTACCAGAGCTCCTAATTGTGGAAATGGGTTTTGCTGCCTGTTAGTACTAGGTTGCGGTCCCCAGGATACCCCACCAGGAGGTAAGGAAGCTAGGAGGCCAGTAGCAGATATAGCAGGCAGGGATAAGGCAGAAGCATAGTCAGTAAACAAGCCAAAGGTCGGTAACAAGTGGTTGCAGGTTGGGATCAAGCAGAAGCGTAGTCGAGGAACAAGCCAAAAGTCGCTAACGAGTGGTAGGGAAGAAACTGACAGCAGCAAAAGTGACAAGAGTGAGATATTGGCTGGAGAGAGCACAATAATCTAACAAACAGAAAGGGCAAACGCATTGCTAAAAAGGTTCATGGGAGGAGCAAAGCATTCAAGGTTCACCAGAAACAAGGTACAAGACAAGATCGTCCAAGGAATTGTCTAGGGAACTGTCCAGCACCGCGAGTGGCTAAACAGGAAGAGATATTGCCAGACACAGCAGAGTTTGCAGGTTCAGACAGTCGTGACAGTATTTACTAAAACTGTAGAGTGAAAAATCTGGTGCAGCAGAAACCAATCAGCTTACAGGTTTTATTGTCAAAGCTTAATTGAACAAGATGAAGTTAGAAGCTGATTGGCTACCATAGACAGCTGCACCAGATTATGAGTGCACCAGTTTTAGTAAATCTCCCCCGGTGTGTCATCTGCATAGAAATACGGGCTAGGACCATGGTGTCAGATGATCTTTCCCTGTAGGATCATGCCAATGAACCCAATAATGTAATGAAAGTGAAGAGGATAAATCTATACCTGCTGTAACCCTTTGTGATCTCCTTAAATTTGAACCAATGGAGCACTGTAACCTCTGGACAAAAGAGCAGTTATAAGTGGTTCAGTAGAATATTATGGTCCATAGTGTCAAATGCATCAGAGAGATAAAGGAGGATAGCGATGGAGCATTGTCTTGTTTCTCTAGCTATCAATAAGTAATTTTATAGGCAGACCAATGCTGTTGCTGTACTGTTTTTTTTTTTTCCTGAAACCAGATTGAAATCCCCACCAGACCCTTATCTGAGCATGCAGCCTGGCCGGCTCCCTTTTCCTCCTGAACCATACCAGGCCACATGCCCTCAACATGAGAGGTGGTGCTTTGAGGCGGGGGGGGGGGGCTCTGCCCCCCACTCCAAAGCACCTTGTCCTATGTTGATTGGTGGTGGTGGTTGCGGGGGTCTGCGGGCAGGGGTCTGGTAATACCACCCCCTTGTGACGTCACCGACCAGTGCATGCTAGGTTGGTTACATCACATGGGGGGTGCCACCAGATGACGTTGACAGGTGGCTTCACCCCTTACCTATTTAGGAACTGTCAGATAGCAGAGTAGGAGGTTGGCGGTTAGTTTCTTTTTTTTTTGGGTCCGGCAGTGCAGTGGGTAGCGTGATTGAAGATGAATCTACATTGGGGGGACATTGTTTTTTTTATTTTTAATAAAGGAATTGTCAAAAACTGTGTGTGTGTTTTTATTTCTTATTATCATTTTTTTTGGTGAATGAGTAGGGGTACAATGTACCCCTACTCATTCACATGGGGGGGCAAGATCTTGGGGCCCCCTTGCCTAAGGGGGCTTCCAGGTTCCAACAAGTCACCTGCCCATAGAGTCCCACAACCACCATCCAAGGTTGTATGGAAGAGACCCTTGTCCCCATCAACACGGGGACAAGGTGCTTTTGGGTGGGGGGTAAAGCACCCCTCATGCCCCCAAATCACCAGTCCATGTTGAGGCATGTGGCCTGGTATGGTTCAGAAGGGCGCTCGCTCGCTCCCCCTTTCCTGGCCTGCCAGGCTGCTTGCTCGGAAAAAGGGTCTGGTATGGATTTTGGGGGGAACCCCACGCTGTTGTTTTTTAAATGTTGGCGTTTTCTTTAAACATTTTTGTATTGCTGGAAAAGGCTGGCAGACAGAAAAATCAATTTACATGTCATTTTTTTCCTTTGCATGTGTCAGTTTTGCTGCAGCAGGTTCTATACCGGGTACAGGTGTGCCACTTTACAGGCAGACTAAGGGGACCCCCAGGCACTATATTTAAATTCATTTTTCATTTTTATTGTTTCACTTTAAGCATCATAAAATCACTGCTCCTTTAAAAATAAGTTTGAGTCCGAACTTTTTCCAATTCTGGTGCGAACTGAACCGGGGGGGGGGGGGGTGTTCGGCCCAACTCTATTCAGGAAAGGTTTTTTTAAGCAATGGCTTGATAATGTCTGCCTTAATTGATGTGGAAAGATCCCTGCATTGAGAAAGCACTATACAATTTTTGGACCCCTAGACCAATGTAGTGTAATGCTTACTCCCGTAGAAGCTGCTGGATTTGTTGGGTCTTTCCCTTTCACACAGCCAGGCAACACTTTTTCAAAGAAAAAAAGTCCAGGGAATGTTATTCTGTTTTATTTAGGGGGTTACTTGGAAAGGAATGAGGGATGCATGGGATTGCCAGAACTGAATAACTTGAATAAACTTTGAACACTTGTCTCTGGCTACTGTGAACTGACTTCAGAAGTGGTGTCCACACATGGGAGTGATGGTGGAGCAAACTAGCAACACCTTTCAAAATTGAAGATGGAGGTGCTGATCCTTGCAGGAGTGCCAAAGCATCTGGATACAGCTGTCCTAAACTAGAACAGTGGGGTTGCTTCTGGCTGCTTTGTGCTGGCACTAAGCTGCCCCCTGGATCTAGACTCATCAAGTATTGCAGCCTTACTGTCCTTTCTATACTGGCTTGGGGTAGGTAGAAGTGGAAGTTACTCATTCAATTCCTTTAGGTGAATCCTCTGCTGTACAGAACTGGAGTTGATTTCAAGGTGTCTTCAGCTAAGCCTAGCTGAGGCTTGTAAAGGGTGTGAGGCTTCCGACTGTTCCTTCTCTCTTCCTCTCACTCCTTCTCTCCAGGCTTTTTTTCTCCCCAACGGCAGAGCCCCCTCATCACAGAGGTCCCCTCCAGGTGACTGGACCTTGGACTTTGCTCCTTGGCTGCCAGGCTCCTGAGTATTTATGGGTTGTTCCCCCATCTACAGGGCCTCGCCTCCCGAAGGATTGGTGGAAACTCTATAAATATTCAGGCTGCAGTATCTGCTCCTCCACCCACTAGAACTATCCACAGAATTCTAAAAAATAGGGAGAGGTAGCAGAACCACAGCCCTCGGAGCACTGCACAATGAACATACAACAAATTAGCCCCTGCTCCTCTGCCTACAGAGGAGCCAACTAAATGTGCCTCACCTAGCAGCTAGAAGGGTGCTACAGTAGCTAATGCATGATAATATTGTACTTGCTGGACCCGAGTCAAGGTCACCTGTAGCTAGATGGAGTTCATTGATGAGCTGCAAAGTTTCTTTGACTGTTCTAGATTATCAAATGTTGTTCAAAGGCTTGTTGATTTGAAGACTGTACTACCTGAATGATGTAATGTAAATGTATATTTGAATATTTGGGACTCCTCTCTTCCTCTCACTCTCTCTCTCTCCTGGCTCTCTTTCTGCACAGCAGCAGAGCCCCCCCCACCGCAGAGGTCCCCCCCAGGCGACCAGACCTTAGCCTTTGCTCCTTGACTGCCAAGCTCCTGAGTATTTATGGGTTGTTCCCCCATCTACAGGGTCTCGCCTCCCGAAAGGATTGGTGGAAACTCTATAAATATTCAGGCTGCAGTATCTGCTCCTCCACCCACTATATTCTAGAACTATCCACAGAGTTCTAGAAAGCAGGGGGAGGTAGCAGAACCACAGCCCTTGGAGCACTGCACAATGAACATACAACAAATTAACCCCTGCTCCTCTACCTACAGAGGAGCCAACTAAATGTGCCTCACCTAGCAGCTAGAAGGGTGCTACAGTAGCTAATGCATGCTAATATTGTACTTGCTGGACCTGAGTCAAGGTCACCTGTAGCTGGATGGAGTTCATTAATGAACAGCAAAGTTTCTTTGACTGTTCAAGATTATCAACTGTTGGTCAAAGGCTTGTTGATTGGAAGACTGTACTACCTGAATGGTGTAATGTAAATTTATATTTGAACACAATAAAAAAAAAAAACCTCCGCCCCTACACTTGTGTTTAGGATAAATAGGAAAGGATGGAACCCTTGCCAGGTTTTTGTCAATGTGTGGTCCTGCTCAGCAGAATCTCTATCACTTCATAGCTACATCATAAAGTTGTGCATGAAAATATTCTTGAATGCGACCATGAAGAGTTTAAAATATGCAAAATTTTGTACTTTGCATAGAAGGGATAAATTAGAACAGCTGGTGAAGTTCTTGCTTTCTAGTTAGAGATCATTTCCTTATTTAAATTAGATTTACACCTTAACTGGAAGGCAATTAAGTTTACAGGAACATTGTGAATCATAAAAAATAGCCATATATGTTTTTTTTATTTTTACAATTTTTCTTCGCTGCTCCCATCTCAGTGCTGCTGATCCCCCACAGGCTTGTATCTAGCCAGTGTGATCCGGGAGTGCAGTAAAAAAAAGTCAGTAGGGCATATACTATCATCACAAATTCATTTTATCATCACTGTCAGTCTACGTTTCCACTATTGCGACCCCAAAGTCACGCGATTTAAAGTGCGACTTTGATTGAAGCTTTGATCCAACTGTACACTCATTGGATCAAAGTCACATCAAAAGTCGCATCAAAATAGTCATAAACAAATATTTGCGGTTGGTATTGGCGCCTAGGGTGATGATTTGTTGAGGTAGCTGCCCCTTTAACCGCTTGCCGACCAGCCGCCGACATTATACTGCGGTGGGTTGGCACGATCGCCGTAGGTGTACATGTACACGACGCCGGAGCCAAAACATTAGGCCGGCGGCCGCGATGTTCGCCGGTGACCCGTGATCTCTCCTCAGAGAGCCAGAACGGGGATCTGTCAATGTCAGATCAGGATCAGCGATCTCTCTACTCCCTGTAAGACCCCTCCCCCCACAGTTAAAAACACCTCCCAGGGAACACTTAACCCCTTGATCGCCCCCTAGTGGTAACCCCTTCCCTGCCAGTGACATTTATACAGTAATCAGTGGCTATTTCTAGCTCTGATCCCTGTATAAATGTCAATGGTCCCAAAAAAGTGTCAAAAGTGTCCGATCTGTCTGCCGCAGTGTCGCAGTCCCGCTAAAAATCGCAGATTGCCACCATTACTAGTAAAAAAATCATTAATAATAAAAATGCCATAAATATATCCCTTATTTTGTAGACGCGATAACTTTTGCGCAAACCAATCAATAAACACTTTTTGCGATTTTTTTTTTTACCAAAAATATGTAGAATACATATTGGCCTAAACTGATAAAAACATTTTTATTTTATTTTTTTGGATATTTATTATAGCAAAAAGTAAAAAATATTGAATTTTTTTTTTCAAAATTGATGCTCTTTTTTTGTTTATTGCGCAAAAAATAAAAACCGCAGAGGTGATCAAATACCACCAAAAGAAAGCTCTATTTGTGGCAAAAAAAGGACATACATTTTGTTTGTGTACAACGTTGTATGACCGCGCAATTGTCAGTTAAAGCAACACAGTGCCGTATCGCAAAAAATGGTCTGGTCATTGTGACATACCTAGCCGGGACAGAGGCTTTTGGAGAGGACTGAATGCTAGCCTCTTGCCTACTGATTATGGGCCCTGGATTTTAAGGGAACAATACTCTTTGCAAGCTGTATGCCTGGGGACCTTGAAGTAATGTTACTTTGGAGACAAGTCCATGTCCCCCGAAAACACACAGACTCTGGGAACCCTGTATATGTCATATTATAAATAGTGACTACTTCATAATGTTGGGACTCAAGGAAGATGCTGATGTCATCAACTCCAGCCAGTCTGTCTGTTGTCTGTTATGATGTGTTTATTGTAAATAAGGCGAGTGTGGGCTCTAAGTCTTTCACCCATGGTTGTTTGTGTTACTTAACTTTGCTATTGTGTGAAGGAGTCCTGTGTTGATATTTATGATAATGTGTATTGTAGTTAGGGAGCTAGGAGACAACAAGGCTAGGACCTAAAAGGTCATATCTCGGAGTCACCTGGTCTGAAAATGATTAGTTAATTAGCTCATGTTAATTTATGTTTCTGGTTACAGGTGTATTTTTAGAGTAATATGAGCAGGAGGAGGTAACCTCCTCTTCAACTGTATATAAGACTGTATTATTGTTCTAATAAACAAGTCCATGTTCAGCAACCGAACAAGTGTTGTCTTGTTTTCTGGTTGTTAGCAGTTGGAATATCTGATGTCTATATTCAGGTTGGGAGGAAGCGGTATATGACGAAAGCACTCAAGCGGAGTGTGGGACATTCCGTTACATTGGTGGCAAGCAGTGGGACGCTTTCTGCAGTCTGGGACATCCAAACCTCCACCTGGATCCAAGGTCCGGATAGCAGGAGAGGATAGGAGAGGTACAGATTCCAGCTGCCATGGAAGAGGAATTCAGAAGGAGGTTGCGAGAGATCCAGATACAGCACAAAAGTCCAGTATCAGAGCAGGTCCCGCTGGGATGGTATTATTCTATCCGCTGGGAACTCTGAAAGAAAGTGCTAGCCCATGAGCAGTAGGGATGAGCCGAACACCCCCCGGTTCGGTTCGCACCAGAACCTGCGAACGGACCGAAAGTTCGCACGAACGTTAGAACCCCCTTTAACATCTATGGGACTCGAACGTTCGAAATCAAAAGTGCTCATTTTAAAGGCTAATTTGCATGGTATTGTCCTAAAAAGGGTTTGGGGACCCGGGTCCTACCCCAGGGGACATGTATCAATGCAAAAAAACCTTTTAAAAACGGCCGTTTTTTTCGGGAGCAGTGATTTTAATGATGCTTAAAGTAAAAAAAAAAAAGTGAAATATTCCTTTAAATATCGTACCTGGGGGGTGTCTATAGTATGCCTGTAAAGTGACGCGTGTTTCCCGTGTTTAGAACAGTCCCTGCACCAAATGTCATTTTCAAAGGAAAAAATCTCATTTAAAACTGCTTGCGGGTTTAATGTAATGTTGGGTCATGGCAATGTGGATGAAAATCAGTGAGACAAACGGCATGGGTACCCCCCAGTCCATTACCAGGCCCTTTGGGTCTTGTATGGATATTAAGGGGAACCCCGCACCCAAATTAAAATAAGGAAAGGTGTGGGGCCACCAGGCCCTATATACTCTGAACAGCAGTATACAGGCGGTGCAAACAAGACAGGGACTGTAGGTTTGTTGTTAAGTAGAATCTCTTTGTAATTTTGAACGGGTACATTTTTAACGTGTTTAGCTCCAGCCAAAAAATCTTTTTTAAGCTTTTTGGAAAACATAGGGAAGGGTTATCACCCCTGTGACATTTGTTTTGCTGTCTTTCCTCCTCTTCAGAAGATTTCACCTCACTTTTTGTCCCAATGAAAAATGTTTTTTGAAAATTTGGATTTTTTTGTGGAACAAGGATTGGAAAGCATCAGTGGAAAGGAGAATTTTTTTTCCCATATTAAATCTTACAGGAGAGAATTTCCCTTCCATGGGGTAGATTTCATCTCACTTCCTGTTGTCTCCTTCCGTTTGCAAGTAGGAGTCATTTGTAAGTTAGATGTTTGAAAGTAGGGTCCTGCCCTATATACTCAGCAGAAATTTGGGCCTTAGGTGTTGCTGTGGCCACAACACTGTAAGCCCTCACAGGGCCCTGCTGTGAAATATTAGATCAAGAATTGTAATTACATGCCCCTGTTGAACAGGAGCTGAAAAATTAGGCCTTAGGCACTGGTGCTGGTGCCACAACACTGCAACCCCTCACAGACACTCTAGTTGGAATGCAGGAATGAGCCCTGCTGCAAAGTATTACATCAAAAATTGTAATTACACGCCCCTGTTAAACAGGGGCTGAAAAATTGTGCCTTAGGCACTGGTGGTGGCGCCCAGAACCAAAAATGTTCTTACAAGCTATCAGCGTGATGATTGAGGAGGAAGAGGATAATTACTCAGGTATAGTCACTCAGCATCAGCATGGGCAGTCTTTGAAGGGATCTGAGATTTCAAAAAAAATATTCGGTTACATCAGCATCAGGTGCTTGGTAGCTGGTGGTGATCCAAGACTGATTCATTTTTTATGAAGGTCAGTCGATCGACCGAGTCGGTGGACAGACGCACCCTGTGATCGGTTACCACGCCTCCAGCAGCACTGAATGTGCGTTCTGAAAGAATGCTGGATGCAGGACAGGCCAGTAGCTCAATTGCATACTGTGCAAGCTCTGGCCAGTGATCCATCCTCAAGACCCAGTAACCCAGAGGATTTTCGGTGGGAAAGGTGTCCAAGTCTGATCTTGCCCCTAGGTATTCCTGCACCATGTAAAACAGACGCTGGCGATGGTTGCTGGAACCGATCATACCTTGGGGCTGTGGACCAAAAAATTGTCTGAACGCATCGGTCAGACGGCCACCTTCTCCACCGCTCCTTCTTTGACTGACCGAAGCCTCAGCAACACGTTGTCCAGAAACAGGAGTTTGTAACCTCCCAGTCTCTGGGAACGCGTTGCACAGACCTTTCTGCAAGGCCTCCCGAAGATGTTTCATCCTCTGCTCCCTCTGCGATGGCAAGATAAGGTCCGCAACCTTACCCTTGTAACGTGGATCAAGGAGGGTTGCCAGCCAGTATTGGTCCTTCTCCTTGATACCACGAATACGAGGATCCTTACGCAGGCTTTGCAGGATCAGGGAGGCCATGCAGCGTAGGTTTGCTGAGGCATTCGGTCCGGAGTCCTCTGGGTCACTAAGGACGACAACGTCCCCAGCCACCTCCTCCCAGCCACGTACAAGTCCATGTGTTTCTTGGGACTGATCCCTTAAAGACTGCTGCTGATGCTGAGTGCCAGGCTCCACCTCCATACTGACACAATTTTCCTCCTCCTCCTCCTCCTCCTCCTCCTCGTCCTCTTCCTGTGTGATCGGCGGGCACGCAGGAACACTGTCTGGATAAAGGGGGCCTTGAGAGCTAAGGAAGTCCTCCTCTTCCTGCCTCTGTTCTGCCTCAAGTGCCCTGTCCATTATTCCACGCAGCGTGTGCTCCAACAGGTGGACAAGGGGGACAGTGTCACTGATGCATGCACTGTCACTGCTCACCATCCTCGTGGCCTCCTCGAATGGTGACAGGACAGTGCATGAATCCCTGATCATGGCCCACTGGCGTGGGGAAAAAAAACCAAGCTCCCCTGACCCTGTCCTGGTGCCATAGTCGCACAGGTACTCATTGATGGCCCTCTGCTGCGTGTGCAGCCGCTGCAGCATCGCCAACGTTGAGTTCCACCTGGTGGGCATGTCACAGATTAGGCGGTTCTTGGGCAGGTTAAACTCCTTTTGGAGGTCCGTCAGCCAAGCACTGGCATTATATGACCGGCGGAAATGCACACAGACTTTCCTGGCCTGCCTCAGGACATCCTGTAAGCCCGGGTACCTGCCCAAGAACCGCTGCACCACCAAGTTAAGGACGTGAGCCAAACAGGGCACATGGGTCATTTGTCCTGTCGGAGGGCAAAGAGGAGGTTGGTGGCATTGTCACAAACCACCATTCCTGCCTTAAGTTGGCGTGGCGTCAACCACCTCTGAACCTGCCCCTGCAGAGCTGACAGAACCTCTGCCCCAGTGTGGCTCCTGTCCCCCAAGCACACCAGCTCAAGCACCGCATGGCATCTTTTGGCCTGCGTACTTGCGTAGCCCCTTGAACGACTACGGAGCACCGCTGGTTCCGAGGAAGAGGCCATGGAGGAAGAAGAAGAGGAGGGGGTGGAGGAGAGAGGTGTGTCACAATCATTAGCATTTTAGCAACCTCCAACACTACTGCACCTTGTCCTGCATCCTTCCCAGCTGCCAGCAGAGTCACCCAATGTGCCGTGAAACTTAGGTAACGTCCCTGTCCATGCCTGCTGGACCATGAGTCAGCGGTAATATGCACCTTACCGCTGACCACCCTGTCCAGCGAAGCATGGACATTGCCTTCCACATGCCGGTAGAGAGCCGGAATCGCCTTCCGTGAGAAAAAGTGGCGTTTGGGGACCTGCCGCTGAGGAACCGCACATTCCACAAACTCACGGAAGGGGGCAGAGTCTACCAACTGAAAAGGCAGCAGTTGAAGTGCTAGCAATTTTGCCAAGCTAGCATTCAACCGCTGGGCATGTGGATGGCTGGGAGCAAACTTTTTTCGGCTGTGCAGCAGCTGGGGCAGGGAAATTTGCCTGGTACAATCTGACGTCGGTGTACCAAAAGCAGATTGCCCACAAGTACTTGGCTGTGACACACCTAATTCTACACCTTCATTACTCTCAGTGCAGGTCTCAGAGAGGACTGGAGGTCTAGTGGGGTTGGAAATCTCAGCTGATGAGGAGCAAGGAGAGGTCCTCTTTGTTCTTTGGTGTGGGTCTTTTAGATACGCTTGCCAACGAACTGCATGGCAGGTCAACATATGTCTGGTCAAGCATGTGGTACCTAAGCGGGAGATGTTTTAGCCACGTGAGATACGCTTGAGACATATGTTGCAAATAGCAGCGGTGCGATCTGATGCACTCGTCTCAAAAAAGGCCCACACCAAAGAACTTTTTGAATAACGCGCAGAGACTGCAGCGCCCTGCACATGTGGAGCTTTGGGGTGTGATGCAGTCAATGTGCTGCCCTTAGGCTGGCCCCTGGAGGGCATCCTGCCTCGTTGGTGATGTGCCGCCTCCTCCTCCTCCTCTCTCCTATCAGGCACCCACGTTGAGTCAGTGACCTCATCATCCCCTCCCTCCTCATCACTGGAGTAAACCTGGCAGTATGCTGCAGCAGGGGGAGCATGACTGCCAGATTGCTGTCCTTCTTGGGCACCCCCTCTGTCCGTGCTCATGTTACTGCCTTCATCGAGCTCAGTATAATCATCAGAGCCTTCCAAACGCTGGGCATCCTCCTGGAGCATGTACCCAACACTGTGGTCAAACAGTTCGAGGAACTCCTCAGGAGGACATGGTGGAGCTAGGGAAGGAGTCACTGATGACATTGAGCCGAGGGAAGAGACCGCTGCTTTGCCAGACAAAGCACCCTGGGCATGGGTGAGAGAGGATGAGGAGGATGAGGACGGCTTGGTCATTAACTCGACCAAGTCTTCCGCATGTTGCGGCTCAACATGGCCAGCTGCCGAAAAAAAGGCCAAGCGTGTCCCATGGCCACGTGCTGATGAGGATGCACCGTCTCCATGACCAGCACTAGACACAGAGCCTGCTTGCCCTCTCTTATTGGCTTGTGACTGTCTGCCTCTCCTTCTTGGCCTTCCAGACATACTAATGGCCTGTAGCTGCACTAAGCTGGGATATATATATATATATATATATATATATATATATATATATATATATATATACTGATACTGCAGCTAGCAAAATCAACTGCCTGCCTGTAGTATGAGAACACCACCAACCTTCTACAGGTAGCTTTAGCTGAACACTGTGAGGTGGACGCACCCCACTAACTTGTAGGTTTAGCTGAACACTGTGAGCAGGACGCACTGCACTAACTGTAAATAGTCTAGCTGCCTGACCGTGGTACTAATAGGATCAAAAGAACACCGTAATTTTCTTCAGGTAGCTTTATATACTGTAACAAGACAAGCCTGCCTGTCAGTAGGAAGATAACAGGAACGGATCTAGCTGAACACTGTGAGCAGGACGCACTGCACTAAATGTAAATAGTCTAGCTGCCTGACCGTGGTACTAATAGGATCAAAAGAACACCAGTAATTTTCTTCAGGTAGCTTTATATACTGTAACAAGACAAGCCTGCCTGTCAGTAGGAAGATAACAGGAACGGATCTAGCTGAACACTGTGAGCAGGACGCACTGCACTAAATGTAAATAGTCTAGCTGCTTGACCGTGGTACTAATAGGATCAAAAGAACACCAGTAATTTTCTTTAGGTAGCTGTAAATACTGTAACAAGACAAGCCTGCCTGTCAGTAGGAAGATAACAGGAACGGATCTAGCTGAACACTGTAAGCAGGACGCACTGCACTAAATGTAAATAGTCTAGAAGATAACAGGAACGGATCTAGCTAAACTGAATACAGTGTATATATATATATATGCAACACCTGGGATGCATATATATACGCAATACACTTTAAGTGCAGCTAACTGACTGACTGTCCTGCCTAATCTATCTAACTCAAATGAAATGACACTGTCTCTCTCTCTCTCTAAGCACACCGGAACACACTGCACAGGGCCGCCGTGCAGGCGGCCTTATATAGTGTGGGGCGTGTACTACAGCCCCTGAGCCATAATTGGCCAAAGCCTCCTTGGCTTTGGCCAATTACGGCTCTCTGTTCAGGCGGCGCTGTGATTGGCCAAGCATGCGGGTCATAGTGCATGCTTGGCCAATCATCAGCAAGCAATGCACTGCGATGCCGCAGTGAATTATGGGCCGTGACGCGCCACACGAATTTGGCGCGAACGGCCCATATCGTTCGCAATTCGGCGAACGACCGAACAGCCGATGTTCGAGTCGAACATGGGTTCGACTCGAACACGAAGCTCATCCCTAATGAGCAGCAACACCAGGGAAAAATTCTCTCCTCCTTCCAGGAAAGGTACTGGTCGCAGTACGAAGTGTGAATGGTGTTTTTGGGGGAACAACCGCATAAGGAATGGAAAGCTGAGTTAACCAGGCTGGTCCAGGTGGAGATGCGGCTGGATGAGAGCTACAGAGCCCTCCGGTGGCATGTATACCAAGCATGCCCTTGGATAGCGAATGACAGCCCAACGGAAGGCTTTGACTACGGCGGCCTGGGACTGTTGTATGTGAAGCTGACAGGGGACCCTAACTTTGGGAGTGATTTGGAGTGGCGGTTGGACGAAATCATGAATTTCAGAGGAGCTACTGAACATCTCGGAAGTGCACTGGGCACCGGAAGATATAAGGTTTCTGGCCATTCAGGAATGGGAGCTGTAGATCGCCTACAGACGGCTGCTGGACTCTGCTCAGCACCAGGGCTGGGCTCCCTTTGCCTGGGACTATCAGGAAATACCAGCAGACAGCTCTGAAATCCTGGCTGAAGAGTCGGCAAGGTGGCATAGTAAAAGTGTGCTTTGCCAACCTGCCCCCGCAGCTATGGACGCGGAGGTCTTATGGCGGATGCATCAAGTGCTGACTGACCTTGACGAACCTGTTTCAGAAGATGCTGATGTCATCAACTCCAGCCACCTGTCTGTCAGTTGTCTGTTATGATGTGTTTATTGTAAATAAGGCTAGTGTGGGCTCCAAGAGTCTTTCACCCATGGTTGTTTGTGTTAATTAACTCTGCTATTGTGTGAAGGAGTTCTGTGTTGATATTTATGATAAAGTGTATTGTAGTTAGGGAGCTAGGAGACAACAAGGCTAGGACCTGAAAGGTCATATCTCGGAGTCACCTAGTCTGGAAATGATTAGTTAATTAGCTTATGTTAATTTATGTTTCTGGTTACAGGTCTATTGTTAGAGTAATATGAGCAAGAGGGGGGAACCTCCTCTTCAACTGTATATAAGACTGTATTCTTGTTCTAATAAACAGTCCATGTTCAGCAACCAAACGAGTATTGTCTTTTGTTTTCTGGTTGTTAGCAGTTGGAATATCTGATGTCTATATTCAGACTGGGAGGAAGGGGTATATGATGAAAGCACTCAAGCAGGGTGTGGGACCTTTCGTTACAGTCATTAAGGGGCAAATCATTCCGGTCCTTAAGTGGTTAAGATAGACGGAATTGGTGGTAAAAAAGGGTAAAAGTGTTGGCACTGTAAATCATCATATATATAGTGTTCAACATACATAACAATGCTAGTAAAACATGTGTAAATCGCAAACTTAATAAAGTCCAAAAGTGACAATCCCAACACTATAAATTAATGTATAGATTCTTCTGAATTGATATTTCTTCAAATAAATGCTTTACCACGTGTGGTAGATGGTAACTTACCAAAGATGTTTGACCAATTTTTAGGGTAGGTCAAAATGCGCTTTATCGAATAAGCCAGAGGTACCACTCGTGTGACCACAGGGGCATACAGGGACCAGGATGTACTCTGCTAAGAAAAAATGTGGTTACAGAGGTGCCAAAAAAAAGCCAAATGGTACTATGAAGTTGTAACTTCAGCGTATATGACACACTGGCATCGGAGTGACTATCACGGTGGCCGCCCCTGGTCACATGAGTGGTACCTCCCCTTGCCGTGTTTGTTGGGCTGCCCGATCGTGTGCCCTCTTGTGGGGGTCCCCTTGAGCCATTGTTAAACACTGATGATCACATAATCCCCTGAAGAAGCCATTGTTTGGCAAAACTTTATAATAACATTTACATTTTCTAAGTAAAATACTGAAATCTTCTATATACAGTCAGGTCCATAAATATTGGGACATCAACACAATTCTAATCTTTTTGGCTCTATACACCACCACAATGGATTTGAAATGAAACAAACAAGATGTTCTTTAACTGCAGACTTTCAGCTTTATTTTGAGGGTATTTACATCCAAATCAGGTGAACGGTGTAGGAATTACAACAGTTTGTAGATGGCCGCCCACTTTTGATTCAGAGTTCATTTTGAGTGTGCTATTTGGAATCTGTTGCTGTCAACTCTCAATATGAGATCCAAAGAGTTGTCACTATCAGTGAAGCAAGCCATCATTAGGCTGAAAAAAACAAAACAAACCCATCAGGGAGATAGCAAAACATTAGGTGTGGCCAAATCAACTATTTGGAACATCCTTAAAAAGAAAGAACGCACTGGTGAGCTCAGCAACACCAAAAGACCTAGAAGACCATGGAAAACAACTGTGATTTCTTTCCCTGGTGAAGAAAACACCCTTCAAAACAGTTGGCCAGATCAAGAACACTCTCCAGGAGGTAGGTGTATGTGTGTCAAAGTCAACAATCAAGAGAAGACTTCACCAGAGTGAATACAGAGGGTTCACCACAAGATGTAAACCATTGGTGAGCCTCAAAAACAGGAAGGCCAGATTAGAGTTTGCCAAACCACATTTAAAAAAGCCTTCACAGTTCTGGAACAACATCCTATGGAGAGATGAGACCGAGATCAACTTGTACCAGAGTGATGGGAAGAGAAGAGTATGGAGAAGGAAAGGAACTGCTCATGATCCAAAGCATACCACCTCATCAGTGAAGCATGGTGGTGGTAGTGTCATGGCGTGGGCATGTATGGCTGCCAATGGAACTGGTTCTCTTGTATTTATTGATGATGTGACTGCTGACAAAAGCAGCAGGATGAATTCTGAAGTGTTTCGGGCAATATTATCTGCTCATATTCAGCAAAATGCTTCAGAACTCATTGGACGGCGCTTCACAGTGCAGATGGACAATGACCCGAAGCATACTGCGAAAGCAACCAAAGAGTTTTTTAAGGGAAAGAAGTGGAATGTTATGCAATGGCCAAGTCAATCACCTGACCTGAATCTGATTGAGCATGCATTTCACTTGCTGAAGACAAAACTGAAGGGAAAATGCCCCAAGAACAAGCAGGAACTGAAGACAGTTGCAGTAGAGGCCTGGCAGAGCATCACCAGGGATGAAACCCAGCGTCTGGTGATGTCTATGCGTTCCAGACTTCAGGCTGTAATTGACTGCAAAGGATTTGCAACCAAGTATTAAAAAGTGAAAGTTTGATGGATGATTGTTAATCTGTCCCGTTACTTTTGGTCCCTTAAAAAGTGGGAGGCACAAATACAAACTGTTGTAATTCCTACACCGTTCACCTGATTTGGATGTAAATACCCTCAAATTAAAGCTGAAAGTCTGCAGTTAAAGCACATCTTGTTCGTTTCATTTCAAATCCATTGTGGTGGTGTATAGAGCCAAAAAAGATTAGAATTATGTCAATGTCCCAATATTTATGGACCTGACTGTATAAGGCACAGCTATAAATCCTATTTAATTCCCCCTTTTTGTACTTAATTATATGGGATGTCACATACAGGACCAGGAAATGACGTATCCCCTCTCCGATGTTTGTTTCACTGTACTGGCGTCAACAGGAAGTTTTACTATGAGAATCTGCTTGCTTGCCTACAAAATTAACCAACCCGCTGACTCTTTCCTATGGCATCTGTAAAGAACATAGCACATATCATGAGGGACTCCATTTTAGTTCTAAGACACCATCTCATGTTTTACAGGAAAATTGAGAAAACTCATATTTGAAGTTTTAACTGAAACCCACATTATCTTTAAGCTGTTATCTATAGAAAACCTTCTCAAGGTTACCTATACATTTTAGCTAGAATATGGAGTTTGGCCTAGCTCATGTTTGTTCTTGATAAGATTAGTGTGCCCTTCACCTGTTAAAGAATATTATAATAAGTAGAAATGATGCAAGATTTTGTCTTATAACACCAGCTAATAGTTAAATATTAACTGAACCTATTTTCATTTCCAATGACATGTATAAGGTTAGTAAAACTCCTCCCATCCCTCAAATTACATAAATGCTGTATTTCTGAAACTCAAATTAGATGTCATTAAGTGGCTAAGCAAACCTGTCTCCTGTGTCACTTTATTGATATCTCCAGGCCTGGGGGTCAACGGAGGTCTTCCTGCATTACCTGAACCTATCTGGGTGGTCTTAGAAGCCGAAATCTCCCTACAGATCTGGGGGCTCGTCCGGGATAAAAAAGCCAAATAAAATCATATCTGAAGGTAAGTCTTCATTTTGTCTTTATGGACGAAATATTTCTTGCCTCAGCTCTGATTAAAGCTTTTTAGACCCGTAAATTAGTAGGGGATAAGAACCACGCCAGAGGTTAATATTGGAGGGTTTTTGGGAAACCCACAAAGATAAGCAGTACTGCATACACATATATAGAGACATTCCTTTTGGGAAGGGATATGAAGTGGTTAATGAGGAAATAGACTCCGGTGACCCCAAAATCCTTTGCTTTTTCTTATCTATCGCATTAGAAGTTATAAGATAATCTGTTGTGTGTGTGTGGGTCAGAAGACTGGGTGGTAAGAACAGTCGACTCCCACTGTCAATATGGGTCAGAAACAAGGTAAAGAAGATCCTCCCCCTCTTCCCAATCCAGGAGAAACGTGTAAGGATTTTGTAGCCAGAATTTGTGGTACTAATTATGAATTCATAGTCCCATGGGTTTCAAATTTAGCGGGATGGACCGAAGCCATACACAGTGTAGACCCCTTTCCCCGGGATGGCGCTAATGATGAATTTCACATAGATATGATAAAAGGATTGTGTTTAGGAGATAAGAGAGCTTTCCCTTGGTACCCCGGGGATCCTCAATGGGATATGGATTATATGGAAAAGGGAGGAGAGAACTGGTTAAAATACGCCCCATATTGGTTTCAGAGGGATAATAAGAAACAGAAAAAGCCCACCAAATGTTTAAGTAAGGAAGATTATGACCAGAAACATAGAGAAGAAGCCGATAAAAAGAGATTTGTCCCTGACCCAATAGCCCCACCCCTGCCAATAGTCAGTCATCCTCCACCCGCATATGTACATGTCTATCCAAGTTTAAGAAAGGAAGATATTGATCTCCTGGCTGGACATTATGCAACCAGACAACGGCAGGTCCCCCTCGCTCCACAACCACAACAGCAGATCCCTCCCGCTCCACAACAAGATAGACAGCACCCACAGAGGGCCCGAGTCGAGGTAGGGGAACCAGAGGATGATCAGGGAGCTATAGGAGGGGTAGTTTCACCACCTGGCCAAGAGCAGGAGGAAGAAGATGTTAAAGGGGATAGAATACTTAGTCCCCCTAAAACAAAGAGTGGAACTGTATATAGTAACACTAACCTTCAAGCACCTTTCATGACCATTGGAAATGAATTATTAAAAAAGGTAATAGACATTGAGGACATTGACAGGATAGTAAAACATTGCCCCAAACCCACCACCTCTGCAGGTGGCACTTTAATTTACTTAAAAAAGGCCTGTAAGGGTAGAAATTACACACAGGAAGACATGCGTCTTATCATTGATGGTATCATAGGACACACCAGTTCCTGGAGCTGGGCAAATGTTCCAAGTATAAACACTATTGACACTGGAAACGCGGGAGCATATGGGTTAAACACAGTACTAGGTAGGAACACCATGTGGACAGAATTAGAGACTGAAATGATGAGAGTATTTAAAAATAAAAGTTCCCTCCCTACTGCCATAGCATGCAAACAAAAGTCAGGAGAAACTGTAGTTGAATTCTGGAAAAGGTTTCATGAAAATTGGACAACAGAAGCTGGATTAGCTACAACTACTGATGTGGGAGCTTTGTTTATTCAAACTTTTATGAATAATCTAAAACCCCAGTTCGCCTTGGTGGTAAAACAGATGATATCTGAATGGACCACACAGACGATTGACCAATTTCAGGAAACTTTAATACAGAAAGAAGCAGCAGGGTGTTTTGATGTAATAAAAGAGAAAGCAGTGAGTACCCTTTATCAGGGTGGAGTGCAAGCTCAGCCTCCCCCAGATAATGGTGGACAATGGGGCAGTGGAAACAGAGGCAGAGGAAGAGGAAGAACAAAAGGGAGAGGGCATGGTTTTTCCAGACCACCCCAGCAGTCCCGCGCATGTTGTTTTAACTGTGGACAACAGGGTCACTGGAGAAATCAATGTCCTTATGAATGGAATAACCCAAACACTCAAGATCAAGATCAAACGCATACACAGGGACCCCAATCTAGCCAACCGAATCAAGTTGCCCCAAAACAACAGGGTCCCCGATTCCCTATACAGTGGAATCAACAGCAACTGAAATGAAGCTGCCCGGAAGGTAGTATCCCAGCATTTCCTTTGATCTCACACTCTTACAATGAACAACCAATTGTGACCCTATATGTCAAAAATAGGCCTGTTCCGTTTTTAACCGATTCAGGGGCAACTCGGAGCACCCTCAGTGAGGACTACTACAGAGGTGAGACTAAAATTGCTGAACCTTCTATGGGAATTAATGGGATACTTACCAAAACATACAAAACATCACCTTTACCAGTAAGTGATGTTGAAAGGGGAGGTGCAACAGTCTTGCATCATTGTTTCAGGATTATACCAAATTGTCCTGTGAATCTCTTGGGTAGAGATTTGATGGGAAGATTGGGTATAACACTGAAAATGACTACTGAAGGAGGGGTCTTCGTACACTCCAAGGTAATACCAATATATTACACTGAGGATAGTGATCTCCCTCCACCAGATGATCCGGTCTGGTCAAAAAGCTCCTTGGATGTAGGTCTTATTTCTTGTACCCCATACAAGGCAGCTTTAAAATCATGGGCACAGCCGGTTTATCACAAACAATACCCCATTTCAAAAGAAAAAGAGGAAGGAGTGGCCCCAATGGTGGAAAGGTTCCTGCAGCAAGGAATTCTTAAAGAGACACTGTCACCCTACAACACCCCCATTAACCCAGTAATGAAGCCGGACGGCTCTTACAGGTTTGTACAAGACCTCAGAGCTATAAACAACCTAGTGATACCCATTGCTCCTATAGTGCCTGATGTGCCATCACTCTTAACCTCCATACCATCCGATGCAGAGTATTTTTCGGTCATTGACCTTTGTAATGCATTTTTTTCAGTTTCTGTTGACGAAGAGACACAGCCTATCTTTGCATTCAATTTCAGAAACCGCCAGATGACGTGGTGTAGATTACCTCAGGGCTATGTAGACTCCCCTGTAGTATACACAGTGGCCCTCCAGGCAACCCTGCGGTCTTGGACACCCCGCCATGGTTCTGTCCTACTCCAATATGTTGATGATTTGTTGTTGTGTAGTCCAAGCCAGAAAGCATGTAAAAATGATGGTTTAGATCTGTTACATTGGTTAGCAGACAATGGTCACAAGGTTTCTAAGAAAAAGCTACAATGGTGTCAGGAAACTGTTGAATACCTTGGTTTTGTACTCTCCAAAGGAGAAAGGAAAATCAGTCACAAGAGAGCTGCGGCTCTCGTGGGTCTGCCCCGCCCACTTACTAAGAAGGACATGCTATCCTTTCTTGGAATGATTGGTTACTGCCGCCAATGGATACCTGATTGTTCCTACTATGATAATCTCCTGAGGCAAGCCACAGGTACTGACATGCCAGATTGTGTGAAATGGAATGATGAAATGTACAATGCTTTTGTGTATCTTAAAACTGCAATGGTCACATCTCCTGGACTTGGACTACCTGAATATGGTAAAATGTTTCACTTGTTTGCAAGGGACAACTGTAAAACGATGGCGGGGGTCCTGGCTCAGGAGCATGGGGGGAAACTCCGCCCAATTGCGTTTTTTTCAAAAGTTGTGCCGATGCCAGTACAGGGCATGCCGGCGTGTCTCAGAGCTCTGGCATCCTGTGCGATGGTGGTGGAAATGGCTACATCATTCACTCTAGGACATGCCACCACACTACACACCACTCACAATGTATCCATTCTACTAAAGAACATCCATACCCAGCACATGTCAGCCCAGAGGCCAGGGCCGGTACAAGGGGTGGGCGAGAGGGGCGGGTGCCCTGGGCGGAGTGTGAGAGGGGGCGGATTTCTCCCCCTCCCTCTGCTCGCTGACTGAGCATAATATGAGAGCCGCTCCGACCGATCTGCTCCCTCCCCCTCATTGGCAGGGAGGAGAGCGACTTCAGGAGGGATTGAACCAGCAGGGGGAGGGGCGGACAAGCCTCCCATTATCTTGGTAACTGTGAAGAAACAGACTGATTTCTCCCGTCCATAGGACAGGAGAATCAGTCTGTAAATACTGAGACTGTGGCTGCAGCTCTGTAGTGTCTGTGACACTTACACAGCCCAGCGAACCATCACCTCCCCCCTCACTGACGGGAGATCAGGGAGGAATACAGCTCCTCCCACCTCTGCTCCTCCAGTGACTTCCCGCCCCGCCCACACTATCCCCCACGTGCAGATGTATCTGAAGAGAAGGGATGTGTGGGCGGGAGATATGAAAAGCTGCAGAATCCTGTGTGCCAAAGATGCCTGAGCATCCAGCCTGGACCTGGGTGAGCCATGTGCACACTGCAGTACACAGTGATCACTGAACTGTCCTTATCTCCATCCCCCATCTGTCTCCCCCCCTCATGTTCTTTCAAGATATTCACTAACTTTCACTTTCACTTAGACATTAGATGGTACAAATTTCTTTCCAGTAACCACAAATTTCAGGAAAGAAATTGACACGATTCCCCTGTCAGCTCAGTCAGTGCTGACAGGGGAATCCCTTCTGCTGAGCAATTGTATTGTCCCCACAAACAGTGATTATCACTAGCAGATATAGCAACCGCTAGTGATAATCATAAGAGTATCTGGCAGGCTGGTTGTACCCAATTTGATCAATCAACTTGGTACATTCAGCCTGCCCATTAATGGTTCTAATCTCAGCCAGTTCTCACTGAAACAGCTGAGATTTAACCACTTGCTTACTGGGCACTTAAACCCCCCTCCTATCCAGACCAATTCTCAGCTTTCAGCGCTGGCGCACTTTGAATGACAATTGCGCGGTCATACAACACTGTACTCAAATGAAATTTTTATACTTTTTTTTCCCCACAAATAGAGCTTTCTTTTGGTGGTATTTGATCACCTCTGTGGTTTTTATTTATTGTTAAAAAAAAATGTAAAAAGACCGAATTAAAAAAAAAAAAATTTTGTTATATTTTGTTATAAAATTTTAAAACAGGTAATTTTTCTCCTTCATTGATGTATGCTGATGAGGCGGCACTGATGGGTGGCAATAATGGGCACTGATCAGTTACACTGATAGGCAGCACTGCTAGGTGGCATTGATAGGTGGCACTTGTGGGCATTGATAGGTGGCACTCATGGGCATAGGTAGGTGGCAATGGCAGGTGGCACAGATGAGGCATAATTGCCTCCTCCTCTTCGGGACCGATGTCCCTTGCAGATGAGCCGGTGATCAGCTTTTTTTCTCCTCGCGCTGTCAGCGTGAGGAGAAAAAAAAAACGATCACAGAGCTTTTGTTTTGATCATGTGATCAGCTGTCATTGGCTGACAGCTGATCACATTGTAAGGGGATCGGGACTCAGTGACTCGGTGATCACAGCGCGCACAGGGCACGTGCACTCCCGGAAATTCAGGTCCGCGCTGTGGCCGTCATTCAGCTATAGCGTGGATGTCAAGAGGTTAAACTATCTTAGTGTTAGCTCTTGGGCTGCCCATACATTGATCACTTTTTTCATTCAACTATTAGGTTGAATGAAAAAAAAAGAATGTTCCAATTCCCCCATCTACACATTCCAGGTGGAAGGAGGAATCCTCCCACTGTGGACCAGTGGTGGAATCCAATGTGGTGGTGTATAGAGCCAAATAGATTAGAATTGTGTCAATGTCCCAATATTTATGGACCTGACTGTACATATAATTAAAAGGTGTGAGTGAACTCTGTTTCTATCACATTAAACCTAATTGAATTTGTATTGTTTTAAGTATATCCTTGTTTTGAAATTACATTGATTCTTTCTTAAAAATGGGGGGGGGGGCGCAGTTTGCCATCTTTGCCCTGGGCACCAAATGGCCTTGTCCCAGCACTGCCAGAGGCTGAGCGGTTATGAAGTAATTTTACTTTCTAACCCAAAACTTGAGATCAAATATGCCTCTCCCACTTCTGGCCCAGCTCCAATCCTGAATGCCTTGCTAGGCTTGAAAGGTGAAGAAGATGAGGTAGTGCCTCAACATGAATGCATGGACCTCATCCACCAAGACACATCCCCGAGACCAGACATGTCTTCAACTGCTCTCCCTGGAGCACAGAATGTCTTTGTGGATGGGTCTTGTTCAAGACCAAATGATAACACATACCATGCAGGGTATGCTGTTGTTCAGCTGCCTGATAAAATACTGGAAGCAAACCCTGTCCCATTCCAATCAGCACAAGCTGCAGAACTTATAGCCCTTACTCGAGCTTGTCAGCTTTTTGAAGGGCAGGATGTAAACATTTACACAGACTCCAAGTACGCGTACGGTGTCGCGCATGATTTTGGAGTCATATGGAAAAGGCGGGGCTATATAGCAGCAGACGGTAAATCCATCTCACATTCCACGCTTGTCACAAGTCTGTTAGAAGCTATACAATTACCAAGGTCCATAGCTATACTACACTGTAGGGCACATACAGGGCAACAGGATGACATAGCCAAAGGCAACGCCTTAGCTGACAAAGCAGCAAGAGAAGCAGCATCCACACAGCCTGCAAACATACAAATGCCATTACTCTCACCAGAAATTCCTCTTTTGGATCAAACATTGCGTGATCTCCAAGCATATGCCACAGACCAAGACATCCAGCAATGGAACTCAATAGGTGTGCAGACAAACCCAGAAACTGACCTTGTCTGCCAAGAGGGGAGACCATGTATCCCTGTAGCCAGTGCACCCATTTTTATTTCACAATACCATGGGATAGGTCACAGAGGGTGGAAAGTCACATGTGAACTTTTGGATAAGGATTTTTACATTCCAGGTCTTCCCTCTCTCGTTAAGGCATATGTTTCCAGATGCATCACATGCATTCGGAATAACCCTAGCAACCCTCACAAAGCAAAACACGAACATCTGATATATCCATCTACACCATTCACTCATCTGCAGATAGATTTTACACACATGCCCAAACTAGGTAAAAGACAGGAATATTTGTTAATAATAGTGGACATGTTCTCAAGATGGATAGAATTGTTTGTAACTACAAAGGAAGATGCACAAACAGTAGTGAGGATTCTGATACAAGAAATTATCCCAAGGTGGGGTTGCCCACTACAGATCAACTCTGACAATGGTCCTGCATTTGTGGCCAAAGTTTGTCAAGACCTGGTAAAAACATTGAAAATAGAATGGAAGTTTCATATTCCTTACCACCCCCAGAGTTCAGGTATAGTGGAAAGGATGAACAGAACCATTAAAGATAAGATCAGGAAGGCCACTGGAGGTACGTATGCAAATTGGAAGAAGGTCCTACCAGCTGTACTAGCCGAGGTAAGAATGACACCCTCTAAAAAGACAGGATACTCTCCTTTTGAAGTCTTAATGGGTAGGCCATTCCCCACCCCATGGGCCAGACAGCCACTTATGTTAGAAAGAGGGGACCTAGATCTTATTCAGGAAGAATATGTAAAAAAACTTATTGAAACTTTGGATAAAGTTGAAAGGAATGTTGCTCGCACCTCTCCTTCTTCTTCACAGGAACCTACACACCCTTTCCAGGTGGGTGACACCGTGGTGGTCCAGAGATTGAGCCGCACCAAGAAACAAGAGTTTCCCTTCGGACCCCCAACCACAGTGATCGCAGTCACCCGCACAGCTATTTTGGTAGAAGGACAACAGGCCTGGATTCATGCAAGTCGCGTAAAGAAGGTCAACCAGGACCCTAAGAAGCAAGGCAAAGATAAAGCACAGAGAGGTGAAGCAGGTGATATAAATCCTCGAAAACAGAGTGAAGCAGGTGGTCAAGACTCTGAACAAGATGACGTCGCTTATTTCACCACGGACTTCTGGGAAGGCCTTGTGCCTCCTATGCTGGGCTGCCCTGATTGTGTTCCTGCCAACTTGGCTGATAACTAACTGTATTTATCATTCTGAAGATTTGGGACTCATAAAGGGTATTTGTGGGGCCTCTAACATTCTACAACAGAATAATACACATGACAGACACAAGAGAAATGAAAACTCAGAAAGTTTTACAGATAAAATGTTATTGTTGAAGTTTAAATATAGCTACGCCCAGAAATCTGGATTTGAAAAATGTTGGATATGTAGTAAACTCCACCCTAGCACTGCTAGAATCCCCTTAATGGCAGTACCTCTAAACTTCACCCCATTCCTTAATGGCACACCTCCTGTCATCCTCACAGAAGTCATAAGAACACTTTCAAATAATACCCTTACTTTCCAAATTACTGGTAGAAGTCATTCCCCAGACTGGTGTTTTAGGCTGGGAAACTCCACAAATGGAGCTGAAGTTTGCCAACAAGCTAATATTAACTTTTCAATGACTTCAATTGAAAGCCCTTTCTTTCATACTTCAGAACCTGCCCTAAACACCACTCTAATAAATTTTCTTAACTCCAGTTCCACTTCCACAGTAGGACAATTATTGTCGAGTTTAACTTTTTCCAGTTTTTCTGATGAAATGATGACAATATTCAACAAACGATCCTTAGCTCTAGGAAACAGTATTTATATTTGTTGTGGAAAAATCTGTCACCCTTGGATCCCCACCGAACCCCAAGGATGGTGTTATCTTGCATCCCTAGTCCCCATCATGGGCGTAGTAGGAGATAGCAAGGGAGGACACCTCCTTGAAGCTAGCATGCATCCTAGGTACCCCCTCAAACACCGCAATAAAAGGGAGTTATTTCTTACAAAGGATAAGGCATGGGCTTGGTTTCCCTCATGGACTGGGTGGGGAATAGACTTAATGAAAAGGTTGAATAATTACACTGGAATCATTGATGAAATAATGGAAAAGAATTCTGATGATATTACTAAATTAAATATAGAAACTAGGGCAATTAGAAAACAATTAGAACTACACGAGTTAGCCATAGAAAGCATGAGTGCTGCCTTAACTGGGTTATGTGAAAACACAGAAGATTATGAGTGTTGTACCTGGTTTCATAACACAAGTATTGAAGTACCAGATTATTATGATATAATTGCACAACACCGGAAAGAAGTAAGCAAATTACAAGATGAAGCTAGAAATATTGCTAAGACATGGGATCCTTTTGCAAACCTAAGTTCTGGGATAGGAATTTTGGCATGGATAAAGAGTGCTGCCATAACTATAATTATGATTGCTCTTTTTGTTTTGTTCCTATATGCTTGTTATAAGCTTATAATGTGCATAATTGTTAAGGCATCCCGAACCCCTGATCCTGCTGCTGCGAATAGAATTTATCTGAGTATGTATTATGATAGAAGAAAATTTACATAACTGTGAAAGATAGTGAGCCATATAAATAATGTCTCAAAGAGGGGATTGTAAAGAACATAGCACATATCATGAGGGACTCCATTTTAGTTCTAAGACACCATCTCATGTTTTACAGGAAAATTGAGAAAACTCATATTTGAAGTTTTAACTGAAACCCACATTATCTTTAAGCTGTTATCTATAGAAAACCTTCTCAAGGTTACCTATACATTTTAGCTAGAATATGGAGTTTGGCCTAGCTCATGTTTGTTCTTGATAAGATTAGTGTGTCCTTCACCTGTTAAAGAATATTCTAATAAGTAGAAATGATGCAAGATTTTGTCTTATAACACCAGCTAATAGTTAAATATTAACTGAACCTATTTTCATTTCCAATGACATGTATAAGGTTAGTAAAACTCCTCCCATCCCTCAAATTACATAAATGCTGTATTTCTGAAACTCAAATTAGATGTCATTAAGTGGCTAAGCAAACCTGTCTCCTGTGTCACTTTATTGATATCTCCAGGCCTGGGGGTCAACGGAGGTCTTCCTGCATTACCTGAACCTATCTGGGTGGTCTTAGAAGCCGAAATCTCCCTACAGCATCTAGAAAAGAAAGGAAAAGTAAAGAAAAACTGCGCTATAAACCAAGTGAACAATTAATCATTGAAAAGCTGCAATCCCGACAATAAACATCAATTATGGAGTAAACATAAAAAAATAAGGAATTGCGCTAATACATGTGCAAAATGACATAAAAAATCTTCAGTGAAAAAAGTTTTTTTGATAATAGGTGTAAATGAAGATAAATATAGGTAAAAATTGATTGTGATCCACCCAAATGTCCCGTCAAGTGAAAACTCAATATAATGTGTTAGGAACTCCAAATCACCCAAAAAAGTACAAAAAAGAGTCCAAGTGATAATTCAATCCGTGACAGCAAAGGAGGGTCCACCACCAGGAATAGAAGGGGTTACTCCTTACCAGATGGCCATGACCCCCCACTACAGAGGATCACAGCAAGCAGACAACCTTGTAAGACAGAAAATGGAAACTTCTATCGGCATCCACTAGGGGTCATCTCACCGTCAGCCACACCAGCGAAACCAATGGCAGGGATACACCATAGAATACATAAAGGGAGCTCACATAGTGTAAAACCATCAAGATTTATTTGAAATTTAAAACACAAAGTGAACACTTACAAAACATGTGTAGATAAAATAGCCTTAAGTCCGGTTCCTTGGCCACAGGAGCACGGACAAACCCATCCTGCTGGAATGCAACACTGTTTGGGGGTGACGTCAGCGCGTCGTCTGGCTCCCCCCCCAAGCATTTCGTGACATCATCACGTCTTCCAGGGGCTCCTGTCGTGACGTGATGATGTCACGAAACGCGTAGGGCGGAGCCAGACGACGCGCTGACGTCACCCCCAAACAGTGTTGCATTCCAGCAGGACGGGTTTGTCCGTGCTCCTGTGGCCAAGGAACCGGACTTAAGGCTATTTTATCTACACACGTTTTGTTAGTGTTCACTTTGTGTTTTAAATTTCAAATAAATCTTGATGGTTTTACACTATGTGAGCTCCCTTTATGTATTCTATGGTGTATCCCTGCCATTGGTTTCGCTGGTGTGGCTGACGGTGAGATGACCCCTAGTGGATGCCGATAGAAGTTTCCATTTTCTGTCTTACAAGGTTGTCTGCTTGCTGTGATCCTCTGTAGTGGGGGGTCATGGCCATCTGGTAAGGAGTAACCCCTTCTATTCCTGGTGGTGGACCCTCCTTTGCTGTCACGGATTGAATTATCACTTGGACTCTTTTTTGTACTTTTTTGGGTGATTTGGAGTTCCTAACACATTATATTGAGTTTTCACTTGACGGGACATTTGGGTGGATCACAATCAATTGTTACCTATATTTATCTTCATTTACACCTATTATCAAAAAAACTTTTTTCACTGAAGATTTTTTATGTCATTTTGCACATGTATTAGCGCAATTCCTTATTTTTTTACATCTAGAAAAGAAAGACGTACTATATATATAAAAGGCTTTGATCAAAAATATATCTGATCCCAGCAAATAGATGCTGCTGTAACTGTAAATGGGAAGATAAAAGATTTGCTTTCTATTCAGCGCGGATACATTGTAGGTGAACAGAGAGTCCCATCAAATGCTTTTACTCCGATGGAACAACGCCTTATATTTATGTGAGAAATAAAGCCGTCGCTTTGTTTAGTCTTTACAGCGAAGGACGCACATTCTCTGCTCAGAAAATAAAGAGTAAAACATACATTGAAGCCTAATGTTCCCTAATGAAGACAGCAAAGGTGTCTATGTAGGAAATGTCATGGAAAAACATCTGCAATCAGTGACCCCGGGATTCATGAGAAATGTATAAAAGGGACTTTTTTTTACGTTCCAGCCTATGAAAATGTAAATGATTAAATCGGCTTAGTTTCTTGTAGTGAAGGCTTGTCTGCTTGGGTTTTGCTGCCGCTACAATGTACATTATATTTTTAATTCAAAAATGTTGTGTGAAATGGGTTTATTGGACTTCTTTTTTATATGCTCTGCTTCAAGGAACAGAAGAAGTTGACATCGCTGGCATTAAATGAACCCCTTCAATACCGGGCACTATCACCCCCTTCCCGCCCAGGCCAATCTTCAGATTTCAGCGCTGTCGCACTTTGAATGACAAATACTCATGCAACACTCTATCCAGATGCAGGGAGTAATTTTTCAGTCTGACCACCAGGGGGGGGGGGGGAGCGTACGATATGGAAAGAGTATGATCCCGTATGGTAAGTGAAAGGAAATAGTAGGTAATCTGGAGGACCACCCGTCTATTAGGTACACCAACAGGGCCCTCAGATATCTGGAGACACCGAATGAAACGAGAGGCAGGTTGTGCATTCGTAAAATGTTTGCCTTTATTAGGTGTGTTACAGCTTATATATGGTTCAACATACCAATAGAAAGAGGGGAGGGGGGAGGGGTTAGTAAATGATGTATTTGTGTAGAAATATATGGTTATACAAGTCAGTGACCCTTTAAGATATATTATCAGGAGGTAACACGGGTCAACAGGCCATCTGGTTAGGAGTCATAAGTCATGCATCCTGTCCCATGGCCTACAGAACAGAGAACAAGAAAAGACAAACCAACCCACAATGATATATATAGAGTATAGTCCTTGTGTAAGCATTTTTCTAAGCATTCTTTTATAGTTGCAGATTTAAGCTATCTTTTATACTGAAATGGCAGAGCATGTTTTGGGTATATTATTACAGTAACCAGTTTAGCAATATATCTTGCACTGCAGGATTGGAGTATTTCCCCATCGGGATCCGTATGGCGTATATGCAGCATGCATATGACAATTATAAGTCCCGTCCTTACAAACCCAATTACAGGGGGGTGGAACCTGCCTGACCGCTCACTATAAGAAACGTGAGGTGTACCAAGATGGCACAGCTTCAGACGTCGTCCTATGACGAAACGCGTAAGACGGAGCTTGGTACGCACTCACATCATTTCCGGTTTGCGAAGTTCTGGTCTGTGGAACGCGGGCTGGTTTGAATCGCTTGGATTGCAACTTGGTTCATGCTAGTATTACCTACTATTTTGCTAGTATATACCTACTTGACAAAGTCAAACTTTGTTTTTAATATATTTTAAATAAACAACCCATTCGGATTTACACTATGAGTGTCCGCCTCTTCCATCTATGAGGATACCTTAGCGGAGTCACGGAGGAGGTGATTAGAGGAACCTTACCTACTGCAAACGCTTCATCCTCATAGGGACATAAGGATCTGGATACCCCGAGGTTGGATGCGCCAAAGACAAGGTGATCGCTTTGGAACCTGCCATACACTCACTATATGCGTTTTACCCCTGCAGGGGTGCTAGGATCTGGTGAGTGGGGAACTGAAGGGGAGCATGGAAGTCACTTCACTATTTGCACAAGATTTGTGGCCAAATCTATTCACGAGTCACTTTGGATACCAGCACAAGTTACTTGGAATTTTGTTATTTGCACTACAAAGACTGCACTTATTTTTTCCAAATATATATAAATGTTTTTTTTTTATAAAAAAAAAAAAAAATATATATATATATATATATATATATATATATATATATATATATATATATATATATATATATATATATATATATATATATATTTATTTATTTAATTTTTTTCTGCACATTTATTTATCATAATTCTTTTTGTGAGAAACATCAAGTGTGCGATCGGTCTTTTCTACTCTTTTTGATATTGCCTACGGTGATGAGCTGGGATAAGCACCTTGGATCGGGTGTGTCCATTTTTTTGCCTGAAACCGTGTGTGCGCCATTGTTCTGCTCCCCTATATGCAGTGGATAGATTCATGCTATGCATGAATCTATCCACGGCCACCGCGGCCGCCCCCTATTCATGTGTTCAGCCCCTTTCAGGGCAACGGGTGCATAAATTACAGCGGCTCGTTTTTCTTTATTTTTTTAAGCACCTGATTCGAGCCAGAGGCTCTAATAGACTTCAAAATAGGGTGGGCTAGGGGCGCAGTGCATGCGACCGAAGCCCACCCAGCTGGAGAGATGAATGAATATTTGCTGTTGCAACACTGATCCTCCTCCCGGGCCGATCGGGAAGCATGTATGAAACCCATTTCCCAGTTGGCCAAAATGTCAGGCGATCCTATTGGACGCCTAGTGCCAGGGGAGGAGCAGAGAGGAGGCGCACCGGAGAGGAGAGAGGAGAGGACACCGGAGCAGCTTTCCCCAAACCCGCCACACTTAAGGACAGGGCTGGAAGATGGCCGCATCAGCTCCGACCGCTCTCTCACCGCCCGCACCCAGGGTAAGGACAGCGGGAGTGTTTGTTGGGAGTGTTAGTGCCGTGCTGCGCCGTGGTGGTAAGGGCAGTTGCGCTAGTTCCGCTTGTTTGCCGCCGCCCCCCCCCCAAAAAAAAACAAAAAAAACAGCCACCACTGTATACAACTTTATAGATCATACCAAAATGAAGGACAACTGAGGATGAAAAAGCGACAGAGGGATTTTGTTTCAAATCAGGGACAGTCCCTCGAAATCTGGGACAGTTGGGAGCTATGGGAGAGGAGATTCAGGCTGACAGAGACTGTGGTGGAAAGAGAGGAGAGAACTGCTTTCTGTGATCAGGCTGTTTTTGCTGTAAACTTTGCAGCCTTTTTTTCTGGTCGAGTGTTGAATTCACTGGGTAATGCAATGTGACCATACACTGGAAGATCGGTCCTTGATTGCAATAATGTGTCTGCAGGGCTGAAACTAGACATGTGCGGTTCGTTTTGTACTGATTTCCGAAAATTCGTTCATTTGGAAGCATATGAAATACGAATTGCTATGCTTCCGAATTGTATACGAAATACGAAATTTCGTTGATGAATTTCGGATCCAGATTCCGTTACAACGGAAACATGATTGGTGTTTTGTTGACCAATCGGAGGTTTTCTTCTGCTGCTGAGTGAGGGTTGGGAAAATTACCTTTTTAAATATGGGAGTGGTAGACTGGTACTGGTAGTCGACGGGGGATTTAGAATCGTTGTTAAAAATTGTTAAAAGCCCAGGAAGTCAGCACAGCACAGGGATGGTGGGAGCCCCTCATAATGAGCACAGCACAGGGATGGGGGGAGCCCCTCATAATGAGCACAGCACAGGGATGGCGGGAGCCACTCATAATGAGCACAGCACAGGGAACGTGGGAGCCCCTCATAATGAGCACAGCACAGGGATGGTGGGAGCCCCTCATAATGAGCACAGCACAGGGATGGCGGGAGCCACTCATAATGAGCACAGCACAGGGAACGTGGGAGCCCCTCATAATGAGCACAGCACAGGGATGGTGGGAGCCCCTCATAATGAGCACAGCACAGGGATGGTGGGAGCCCCTCATAATGAGCACAGCACAGGGATGGTGGGAGCCCCTCATAATGAGCACAGCACAGGGATGGTGGGAGCCCCTCATAATGAGCACAGCACAGGGAACGTGGGAGCCCCCTCATAATGAGCACAACAGGGGTACAAACCCAGGACTAAGTCAGCACAGCACAGGGATGGGGGGTGCCCCTCACAATGAGCACAGCACAGGGATGGTGGGAGCCCCTCATAATGAGCACAGCACAGGGATGGTGGGAGCCCCTCATAATGAGCACAGCACAGGGATGGTGGGAGCCCCTCATAATGAGCACAGCACAGGGATGGTGGGAGCCCCTCATAATGAGCATGATGAGTCGACGTCTGCCATATTGAGAAAGGTATTTTTTTGCTTTTTAAATTCATCATAATGAATGTTCGTAATTGTTACGAAAAAATTGGATCCTGTCTAAATTGTCCCTAGTATGTATGAATGTGAGTTAGGGACCTTAGATTGTAAGCTCCTTGAGGGTAGGGACTGATGTGAATGTACAATGTATATGTAAAGCGCTGCGTAAATTGACCGCGCTATATAAGTAACTGAAATAAATTAATAAATAAATGAATAATACGAAACAAATTTATTGACGGCGCACATGTCTAGCTGAAACTAGGGGGGGGGTGGGGGTACATGTGCCTCGGGCGCCATAACGAGAGTGGCGCCGCTGCCACCTGTAAACAGTGGGGTGGACGGATGGCACAATGATTCTGGCACTTGGATGAACTTTATTACAGAGCTTTTTTCTTGTACAATATGTTTTCATTGAAAGGTTTCTCAGTGTACAACAAAAACATTGTAACATGTTTGAAATATATGTTTTGATAAGTAGAGGAATAGCAGAAGAAATAGAAGCAATATTATATATAAAGCAAAGAAATGTAAAGAAATAGACCTAAGTCAGTTTCATTTTCATAAAGTGAACAAAATTGAATCAAAGGAATTAGAATCATTGGAAATGAAAATGAATGGCATAAATAGCATAAAAAAAAGAATAATAAAAACGGTATGTATTCATTCAGCAGAAAGTTTATATTCACCATTCACCCGAATCATATACTCAGCCAGAGAACTCTGAAGTCATTTATAGAATTTATAGAGTAATGGGGAAAATGCCCATATCAAAAAAGATTTAATGCCCATTAACATTTTATATTCATCAGTAGCGTTGGGTGAACGGTTCGGCCCGAGCATGGGTTGAATATTGAGTATTGGCTGTTCGCCTCGTTCGGGATCACCCGCATTTCCAGGGTGTTCGGCGGGGGTTAGCCCAGCCGATTGCCCTGCAATGCACTGCGCACTGCACAGTTCATTGTGCGCCCTGATTGTGCAAAGCAGTATAAGCTGGTTGTTAAGGAGCGGGGCCGGGAAGCTGGCCGCGGTGCCCTTAACAACTGATGAGTCATCAGCAGTAAAAGAAAAAAAAATTGCCGGTAAAAAAAAGTAAAAAACAATTGCGTGGGGTCCCCTCCAAAGTCTACACCAGACCGTTATATGGGCATGCAGCCTAGCAGGTCAGGAAAGGGGGGGGTGAGCGAGCGCCCCCCTCCTGAACCATACCAGGCCACATGCCCTCAACATGGGAGGCTGGGTTTTTTTTTTGGGGGGGGGGGCACCACAAAGCACTTTGCCCGAATGTTGATGGGGATTGTAATGTAAGAGGGGGCTGTGATGAGGTGCCTGATGTAAGGGGGGACTCTGATGGCGACCCTGATGGAAGAGGGGCTCTGATAGGGATCCTGATGTAAGGGAGCCTCTGATGGGGACTCTGATGGAAGAGGGGACTGTGATAAGGAGCCTGATGTAAGGGAGGACTCAGATGGAAACCATGATGTAAGAGGGTACTCTGATGGGGACCTTGATGTTAGGGTACTCTGATGGGGACCTTGATGTTAGGGTACTCTGATGGGGACCTTGATGTAAGGGAGGACTCAGATGGAAACCCTGATGTAAAAGGGTATTCTGATGGGGACCTTGATGTAAGGGGGCTCTGATGGGGATCCTGATGTAAGGGAGGACTCTAAAGGGAATCCGCTGGAGGGGACATTGATATAAGTGGGGACTCTGATTTAAGCCAGGACTTTAATGGGGACCTTGAAGTAAGGGGGACCCTGATCGGGATTTTTTTCATTTCTTAGTTATGTGTAAATATACACACATGGATTACTGGAACCATGTCCTGTGGTCTGATGAGACCAAGATAAACTTATTTTATTCAGATGGTGTGAAGCGTGTGTGGGGGCAACCAGGTGAGGAGAACAAAGACAAGTGTGTCTTGTCTACAGTCAAGCATGGTGGTGGGAGTGTCATGGTCTGGGGCTGGATGAGTGCTGCCGGCACTGGGGGGCTACAGATCATTGAGGGAACCATGAATGCCAACATGTACTGTGACATACTGAAGCAGAGCATGATCCCCTCCCTTCAGAGACTGGGCCGCAGGGCAGTATTCCAACATAATGACCCCAAACACTCCTCCAAGACGACCACTGCCTTACTAAAGAAGCTGAGGGTAAAGGTGATGGACTGGCCAAGCATGTCTCCAGACCTAAACCCTATTGATCATCTGTGGGACATCCTCAAACAGAAGGTGGAGGAGCGCAACTAGACATGTGCATTTCGTTTAGTTCCGAATCGAAATTCGGACGAAATTTTCATTATTCGGACATTCGGATGCATCCGAAATACCGAATTACAATACTAACGAATTTAAACGAATCCGAAATGTTTCGAATCGAAAACCCACGGCCGAAATTCGAATCGAATTCGAATCGAATTCGAAACCAAATTCGAAATATATTCGATTCGAAAACAAATTCAAAATCTATTCGACTCGAATTCGAAAACAAATTCGAATCGAATTAGAAAAAATATAAATTGATTTCTAAAAAAAAATACAATAAAATAGAATATAAAATAATAAAACAATAGAATAAACATAAAAGAATCGTAAAGAATAAAACAGAATTTAATAGAATTTAATAAAATACAACAGAATATGACCATCTTCTGAAATTCGAATTTCGAAGAGTATAAATTCGAATTCGAAAATAGATTGGAAAATAACAATTTATATATATATATATATATATATATATATATATATATATATATATATATATATATATCAAATTCATTCTATATGAAATTCGAATTTCGGAAAATGGTTATATATATAAATATATATTTATATATAAATATAAATATATATTTATATATAAATATAAATATATATTTATTTATATATATATATATAAAACCATTTTCCGAAATTCGAATTTCATATAGAATGAATTCGAATTCGAATAGAAAAGATTAGACTAGAAATAGGAAATAGACTAGAAAAACAATAGAACAGAATTGAGTAAAATATAATGTGTATATATATTATATTTTATTCTATTCTGTTCTATTTTTTTTCTATTCTAATCTTTTCTATTCAAATTTGAATTCATTCTAAATGAATTTCGAATTTCAATAGATGGTTATATATAAATAAATATCTAATATATGTATATATATATATATATATATATATAAAACCATTTTCCAAAATTCGAATTTCATATAGAATGAAATTGAATTTAAATAGAATAGAAAATAACATCATAAAAAAACAATAGATCAGATCAGAAAAAAAAATAATAATATATATATATATATATATATATATATATATATATATATATATATATATATATATATATATATATATATATATATATATATATATATATATATATATATATATATATATATATATATATATATAAATAAATAACCATTTTCTGAAATTCTAATTTCATATAGAATGAAATTGAATTTGAATATAAAAGATTAGAATAGATTAGAAAATAATAGAAAAGAATATCATAGAAAAATAATAGAACAGATCAGGAAAAAAAAATTATATACATCTTTTGAAATTCGAAATTCATATAAAATGAATTCAAATTTGAATAGAAAAGATTAGAATAGAAAAACAATAGAACAGAAAATAATCTAATATATATATATATTATATTTTATTCTATTCTGTTCTATTGTTTTTCTAGTCTATTTTCTTTTCTATTCGAATTTGAATTCATTCTATATGAATTTCTAATTTCAAAAGATGGTTATATATATAAATATTTTATATATATATATATATATATATATATATATATATATATATATATATATATATATAACCATTTTTCGAAATTCGAATTTCATATAGAATGAATTCGAATTCGAATTGAAAGATTAGACTAGAAATAGGAAATAGACTAGAAAAACAATAGAACACAATTGAGTAAAATATTGTTTTTCTAGTCTATTTTCTTTTCTATTCGAATTCGAATTCATTCTATATGAAATTCGAATTTCGGAAAATGGTTTTATATATATATATATATATATATATATATATATATATATATATATATATATATAACCATTTTCCGAAATTCGAATTTCATATAGAATGAATTCGAATAGAAAAGAAAATAGACTAGAAAAACAATAGAACAGAATAGAATAAAATATAATATATATATTCGATTATTTTCTGTTCTATTGTATTCCTATTCTAATCTTTTCTATTCGAATTTGAATTCATTCTATATGAATTTCGAATTTCAAAAGATGGTTATATATACAAATACTTTTTCTGCAGCAAAAAATTCCATTTTCCGAACTGATTTTGGGGCCCCGTATCTCAGGGCCACTTGGTGCTAGGAACCCCAAATTTGGTGTGCAAACCCAGTGGAACTGGTACCATAACATGTCCAAGGCTGGGGTTCCTAGCACTAAGTGGCCCCGAGATACGGGGCCCCAAAATCGGTTCAGAAAATGTCATTCTCTGCTGCAGAAAAGTGCTTGACATTTTCTGAACCGAGTTTGGGGCCCCATAGCTCAGGGCTACTTGGAGCTAAGAACCTCAAATTTGGTGTGCTAACCCAGTGGAACTGGTACCATAACATATCCAAAGCTGGGGTTCCTAGCACTAAGTGGCCCCGAGATACAGGGCCCAAAATCGGTTCAGAAAATGTCATTCTCTGCTGCAGAAAAGTGCTTGACATTTTCCGAACCGACTTTGGGGCCCCGTATCTCAGGGCCACTTGGTGCTAGGAACCCCAAATTTGGTGTGCTAACCCAGTGGAACTGGTACCATAACATATCCAAGGCTGGGGTTCCTAGCACTAATTGGCCCCGAGATACGGGGCCCCAAACCCGGTTCGGAAAATGTCATTCTCTGCTGCAGAAAAGTGCTTGACATTTTCTGAACTGATTTTTGGGGCCCTGTATCTCGGGGCCACTTGGTGCTAGAAACCTCAGCTTTGAAAATTTTATGGTGCTTGTTCAACTGGGTTTGCACACCCAATTTGGGGTTCTTAGCACTAAGTGACCCCAAGATATGGGGCCCCAAATTCGGTCAACTGTGTCCATCTGCAGCAATGTCACTTTGGGACCCTTTGGGTTCAGAGACCCCAAATTTTGGCTGCAGCTAGGGGGCATCTAGGAACCCTTAACTAACGAGTTTGAAGTTCAGGGGACCTATGGCTGCAAATGGGCACAGTGATGCTGCAAATGGGCATTGTTGACCCTCTTTTCCACCTACAGTAGCTGTGCATTTCTCACCCTTGTCTTATACTCGGGTCAATAAGTTTTTCCCATTTTTTTGCGGTAAATTAGGGCCTCGACTTATACTCAGAACGACTTATACTCGAGTATATACGGTATATATATATATATATATATATATATATATATATATATATATATATATAACCATTTTCCGAAATTCAAATTTCATATAGAATGAATTCAAATTCGAATAGAAAAGATTAAACTAGAAATAGAAAATAGACTAGGAAAACAATAGAACAGAATTGAGTAAAATATAATGTGTATATATATATTATATTTTATTCTATTGTGTTCTATTTTTTTTTCTATTCTAATCTTTTCTATTCGAATTTGAATTCATTCTATATGAATTTCGAATTTCAATAGATAGTTATATATAAATAAATATCTAATATATATATATACATACATATATATATATATATATATAAAACCATTAAATTGAATTTAAATAGAATAGAAAATAATATCATAGAAAAACAATAGATCAGATTGGAAAAAAAAAAAAAATATATATATATATAAATAACCATTTTCTGAAATTCGAATTTCATATAGAATGAAATCGAATTTGAATATAAAAGATTAGAATAGATTAGAAAATAATAGAAAAGAATAAAAGAATATCATAGAAAAACAATAGAACAGATCAGGAAAAAAAAAATTATATATATATATATATATATATATATATATATATATATATATATATATATAACCATTTTCCGAAATTCGAATTTCATATAGAATGAATTCGAATTCGAATAGAAAAGAAAATAGACTAGAAAAACAAAAGAACAGAATAGAATAAAATATAATATATATATTAGATTATTTTCTGTTCTATTGTATTCCTATTCTAATCTTTTCTATTCGAATTTGAATTCATTCTATATGAATTTCGAATTTCAAAAGATGGTTATATATATATAAATACTTTTTATACATATATATAACCATTTTCCGAAATTCGATTTTCATATAGAATGAATTTGAATTCGAATAGAAAAGATTAGACAAGAAATAGAAAATAGACTAGAAAAACAATAGAACAGAATTGAGTAAAATATAATGTGGTTATTTTTATATATATATATATATATTTAAAAAAAAAAATATATATATATATATATTTTTTTTTTTATTTTTTTTTTTCTGATCTGATCTATTGTTTTTCTATGATATTATTTTCTATTCTATTTAAATTCAATTTAATTCTATATGAAATAGAATATGAAAATGGTTATAATATATGTATATATTTGATATTTATTTATATATAACCATCTATTGAAATTCGAAATTCATATAGAATATAGAATGAATTCAAATTCGAATAGAAAAGATTAAAATAGAAAAAAAATAGAACAGAATAGAATAAAACATAATATATATATTAGATTCTTTTCTGTTCTATTGTTTTTCTATTCTAATCTTTTCTATTCGAATTTGAATTCATTCTATATAAATTTTGAATTTCAAAAGATGGTTATATATATAAATATTTTATATATATATATATATATATATATATATATATATATATATATATATATATATATATATATATATATAAAACCATTTTCCGAAATTCGAATTTCATATAGAATGAATTTGAATTCAAATAGAAAAGAAAATAGACTAGAAAAACAATAGAACAGAATAGAATAAAATATAATATATATATATTAGATTATTTTCTGTTCTATTGTTTTTCTATTCTAATCTTTTCTATTCGAATTTGAATTCATTCTATATGAATTTCAAATTTCAAAAGATGGTTATATATATAAATATTTTTTATATATATATATAACCATTTTCCAAAATTCGAATTTTATATAGAATGAATTCGAATTCGAATAGAAAAGAAAAGATTAGACTAGAAATAGAAAATAGACTAGAAAAACAATAGAACACAATTGAGTAAAATATAATGTGTATATATATTATATTTTATTCTATTCTGTTCTATTTTTATTTCTATTCTAATCTTTTCTATTCGAATTTGAATTCATTCTATATGAATTTCGAATTCCAATTGATGGTTATATATCAATAAATATCTAATATATATATATATATATATATATATATATATATATATATATATATATATATATATATATATATATAACCATTTTCCGAAATTCGAATTTCATATAGAATGAATTTGAATTCAAATAGAAAAGAAAATAGACTAGAAAAACAATAGAACAGAATAGAATAAAATATAATATATATATATTAGATTATTTTCTGTTCTATTGTTTTTCTATTCTAATCTTCTCTATTCGAATTTGAATTCATTCTATATGAATTTCGAATTTCAAAAGATGGTTTTATATATATATATATATATATATATATATATATATATATATATATATATATATATATATATATATTTATATTTATATTTATATATATATATATATATATATATATATATATATATATATATAACCATTTTCCGAAATTCGAATTTCATATAGAATGAATTCGAATTCGAATAGAAAAGATTAGACTAGAAATAGAAAATAGACCGTATATACTCGAGTATAAGTCGAGGCCCTAATTTACCACAAAAAAATGGGAAAAACTTATTGACCCGAGTATAAGACGAGGGTGAGAAATGCACAGGTACTGTAGGTGGAAAAGAGGGTCAACAATGCCCATTTGCAGCATCACTGTGCCCATTTGCAGCCATAGGTCCCCTGAACTTCAAACTCGTTAGTTAAGGGTTCCTAGATGCCCCCTAGCTGCAGCCAAAATTTGGGGTCTCTGAACCCAAAGGGTCCCAAAATGACATTGCTGCAGATGGACACAGTTGACCGAATTTGGGGCCCCATATCTTGGGGCCACTTAGTGCTAGAAACCCCAAATTTGGTGTGCAAACCCAGTGGAACTAGCACCATAAAATTTACAAAGCTGAGGTTTTTAGCACCAAGTGGCCCCGAGATACAGGGCCCCAAAAATCAGTTCAGAAAATGTCAAGCACTTTTCTGCAGCAGAGAATGACATTTTCCGAACCGGTTTGGGGCCCCGTATCTCGGGGCCACTTAGTGCTAGGAACCCCAGCCTTGGATATATTATGGTACCAGTTCCACTGGGTTAGCACACCAAATTTGGGGTTCCTAGCACCAAGTGGCCCTGAGATACGGGGCCCCAAAGTCGGTTCGGAAAATGTCAAGCACTTCTGCAGCAGAGAATGACATTTTCTGAACCGATTTTGGGCCCTGTATCCAGGGCCGGACTGGCCTACCGGGATACCGGGAGATTTCCCAGTAGGCCGCCTGAGTTGCTGCGGCTGCAGTGCTCCCCTCCTGCTCCTGTGTGTCACGGTCTGACTGTGTTCTGTGTCTGTGTTTGGCGGCCACGCTGTAACATGGTCCTGCCCCCCTAGACCGGCTTGTGTGATAGTGGATAGAATCAGTGTTCCGCCTATCACACGAGCCGGTCTAGGGGGGCGGGACCATGTTACAGCGCGGCCGCCGAACACAGACCCAGCCAGCTCCGTGACACACAGGAGCAGGAGAGAGGGACGGAGCAGGAGAGAGGGATACTGTAGATGCCCGCCCATACAGTCCGCCCTGTGTGCCTGTATAGGAGGATCGGCGGGGGGGCCGCATATAGAGGAAATTAGCTTTCTATATTCCTCCATGCAGCCGCTGAATACTTGCAGGAGGGAGAGGAGGAGAATCAAGTATTCAGCGGCTGCATGGAGGAATATAGAAAGCTAATTTCCTCTATATGCACCCCCCCCCGCCGATCCTCCTATCCAACTTCTTTTACTGGCCCCCCCAGTTCTCCTTGTGCTCCCTGGCTCCCCCCCCATGCTCTCCTCCCCTTACCACACTCTCCAGCCCCCCCCCCCCCCCACAGTTCTCTCCACCCCTGTTTTTTCTGCCCCCCCCCTGCTCTCCAGCTCTCCCCATCCTACTCTAGCCACCATCCCAGTGCTCTTCACTCCCCCAGTGCTCTCCACCCATGTTCTTTCTCCCCCCCAGTGCTCTCCAGCTCTCCCCATCACTCTCCAGCCCCCACCCCAGTGCTCTCCGCCCCCCACAGTGCTCTCCAGCCCCCCATTCTCCGCACCCCTGTTTTCGGTCCCCCCGGTGCTCTCAAGCTCCACCCATCGCTCTCCAGCCCCCCCGTGCTCTTTGCCCCAGTGCTCTCTTTTTTTGGCTCCCCCTCCAGTGCTCTCAAGCTTTCCCCCCCAGCACTCTCCGCTCCCCACCCCTGTACTCTCCACTCCCCCGCCAGTGCTCTCCAGTCCCCCGTGCTTTCCACCCCTGTTCTTTCTGGCCCCCACTGGTGCTTTCAAGCTCCCCCCATTGCTCTCCACTCCCCCCTGCTCTTTGTACCCCCCAGTGCTCTCCACCCCTGTTTTTCTGCCCCTCCCCCAGTGATCTTCGCCACCCCACACTCTTAGCCCCCCCGTGCTCTTTGCCCCCCGTGCTCTCCACCCCTGTTTTTTTTTGGCTCCCCCTCCAGTGCTCTCAAGCTTCCCCCCCAGCACTCTCCGCTCCCCACCCCTGTACTTTCCACTCCCCCCTGCATTTTGCCCCCACCCATGTGCTCTCCAGTCCCCCGTGCTTTCCACCCCTGTTCTTTCTGGCCCCCACTGGTGCTTTCAAGCTCCCCCCATTGCTCTCCACTCCCCCCTGCTCTTTGTACCCCCCAGTGCTCTCCACCCCTGTTTTTCTGCCCCTCCCCCACTGGTGCTTTCAAGCTCCCTCTCCACCTAGGGGCCACCCCTCTCCCTGCCCCTACCTCTCCACCTAGGAGCCACCCTCCTCCCTGCACCTACCTCTCCACCTAGGAGCCACCCTCCTCCTGCACCTACCTCTCCACCTAGGAGCCACTCCTCCCTGCACCTACCTCTCTCAAGTCCCCCCCCCCAGCGCTCTCCACTCCCCATCCCTGTGATCTCCACTCCCCCCTGCTCTTTGCCCCCACCCATGTGCTCTCCAACCCCGCCAGTACTCTCTGCTCCCCCTTCTTTCCAGCTCCCACCCGGTGCTCTCCACTTCCCCAGGACCAGAGGACAGGCTGACTGGGGCTGGAAAATGAGGATGGCTGAAGGTGCAGGTGGCCAGGGACCACTCCATCTCACAGCAAACAGATCCTCTGGAAGGAGCACTGTCCCCATCCAAAACGAGAACAGACCCTGCCTGCTGTTGGCCATCATGGATATCCTGCTGGCATGCAAGGTACCGTACCGAGCATCAACAACACACCTTCCCACAGACAGGGACTGCTGACTGGGCCATGGGGCACAGGAGGGGCTGCAATAATGGGCACAGTGAAGCTGCATTCCTGGGCACAGTGAGACTGCATTCACGGGCACAGTGAGACTGCATTCACTGGCACAGTGAGACTGCATTTGATGGGCACAGTGAGGCTGCATTGATGGGCACAGTGAGGCTGCATTGATGGGCACGGTGAGACTGCAATGATGGGCACAGTGAGGCTGCAATGGTGGACACAGTGAGGCTGCAATGGTGGGCACAGTGAGGCTGCAATGGTGGGCACAGTGAGGCCGCATTCATGGGCACAGTGAGACTGCATTCACGGGCAGAGTAAAGCTGCATTTGATGAGCACAGTGAGGCTGCATTTGATGAGCACAGTGAGGCTGCATTGATGGGCACAGTGAGGCTGCATTGATGGGCACAGTGAGGCTGCATTGATGGGCACAGTGAGGCTGCATTGATGGGCACAGTGAGGCTGCATTGATGGGCACAGTGAGGCTGCATTTGATTGGTACTG